>WURT03011432.1:0-35605 GCA_009936505.3 Holothuria glaberrima | reverse complement strand
CAGGTACCCATTTAACCCCTTGGTGGAGAGAAGCAATCGAGATAAAGCATCTTGCCCAAGGACACAACACAATGACCTAGGCGGGATTTGAACCGGCAATCCTTAGATCACAAGTCCAATACCTTAACCATTAGCCCACCATGCTCTCACATTAAGGGACGTTCATTCTGATGTGGTCCCGTACACATAATGAAATGACTTGGCACAACCAAAAGCAGTCCTGAATGGCTTTAACTGTCATAAAACATCCTCTCCAGATTCATTTTGCATCAACATGTGGTGTACATCCTTAAAAGAGCATATCCTGTCATCCCAGGCCGTTCGAATTCTCCCAGCTATGCACCTTGTAGTTCCTCTCATAACCGTACAAAGCTTCTCCTTGTTCAGACACAAACTTATTGTATTGCGCACGGCAATGTCATGGTACGTATGCATGGCTATAATGTCTAATCAGGGAGTATTTCGAATTACAACTCTCTGGTCTAATCCGGGCACTCTCTCTGCAATGTGTGGAAACTGAGCTGCTCTGCAAATTTTTAAATTTCAAACTTTGCTGTCAATTAAAGAGCAGTCACACTCTAAAAGAGGTCTGATTAAAGGGGCACCGAACAGGAAACTGGTCAAAAATTGACTAGCTCCGGGTCAAAAATGAACTGATTCTGTTCATTTCTGAACCAAATCTAGTCAAATAATTGATCAGATTTCTGTTCGGTGTCCCTCTGATCAGATTCGGTTCAAATTTGAACAGACCTTTTTAGAGTGCACCATCTGAGAATTTTGATATCCCAACACTAAAAATATACTTTGGGAGTTTGAATTTCATATTGTCTCCATTAAACTGTTAAGCGGCATTAAAACACAAAGTTTTCTGGTCCTTTGTGTTATTAAAAGCTTTATTGGTTTTACGCATCTGCTAGTACTAGTGATCATGTGCAAACAAGATCGGACAGTTCACTGTTCGTAACAAAAACGCAAAACTAATCGTAAGCGAAAACAGAGATATTCTTGTATTTCACACTAGCTTTGTTCAAAACGGTGAAACCAGTCCAATAACAGAATCCCTCATTGACAAACCATACAATACTCGAGTTTTAATTGCCAAGGATATGGATGGATACTTACGCGGCTATTATGGTCACCACACAGACATGTTTCTTGATCTTTAAATGAAAAAAAAAAAAACAAGAATTAGTAAACAGCGTCAAGACATACAACTGCAGGGCCACTTTCAGATCAAATTAGATCAAATCAAATTAGATCAACTATTTTGCCATAAAAGCAAGAAAGCAACGACTTCACTGGGAATAAAATTCCTTCGTTTGCAGAACGTATTTTGAAACCAAAAAGTATGGAGATATATTCGGTGATAGTAAAAAAGGCCATTAGATTTCTGTCTCGAAATAGCAGTTTGCTTCCAACTTTTCGTTACAGGCAAATTGATTTTTGAAGCACGAAAATAGTGGCTTAAAGGGTACGTTTTGTCAGAAAAAAGAGGTATAAGGAGGAAGGTCTTACAGCCTTTAGTTTCAATATGTAAGTGGTACTATTAGCCCCTGGAAGGGCTGGTCGGCAATCCGTTGCGTATTATCGTATATCTTAAATCTCTGTTTTGCGGTCTTCCCACCTTCTCACTGATCAAACGGACGTACAAGTGAGAATTAAGCTTAGGTTTAATTTATTTTAAAACGTTACCCCTACCAGAAAAAAGAGCAATTCACGTAGATTCCTCAAATTGGAGAGCCGATCAAATAGAATTTAGGCTGAAATGAACTTTTGAAGTAAGTTCAATTTTATTACTTTGAAAATGCAGGTTCCAGTATGGGTTAGATATGCTTTCCTAGCCGATAAAATGTTGACAATGATTGTTTAATACATGACTCTGGGTGTCTAAGTAAAAATACTAGGTGGCAAGTGTATTTTAATCGAGCTTCCAACCTTCTGATGTTTTGCCGCTGAGGCCTCCCCCGGGAGCGACGATTGCCAAGCCAAAGGAGGGGGAATGAGGGATGGAAGGATGGATGAGTTATTTTTTCTGTCAAAATCTTTAGGTTACCCCACTGAAAAATGTAGGTGGTTCATGACGATATACTCTTTGCTGGTTACCACATGGCAAATAATATTCCCGTTTAATCGTTTTCAAGACGTAAATAGGTATCGTTTTTCTGCTCATTTTAGCATGTAGAACAGCTCACATGAATAAAATGATCTATGAACTTATTATCATTCCGCCCATGGTCAAATGCCCGTAAAAGAGAAGGGAAGGCAAAAATAAAGACCAAAAGCTGCTCAGCTACTCACAAGAAAGTACTCTGTCATGCCAACAAACTGGTTGTCCTATTGGTCAGCCTGGAGACTGCGGTTTCAGTCCTGGTTGGGTCATACCAAAAACTTTAAAACGGGACCAGTTGCCGTCTCCGTTAGTGCTCACAATAAGAGGTTGGACAGAATTTGACCGGCAGCGTCAAAATGGCTGCACTGGTTAGTACGACTACCAAAGGGCTTGAAAACGTTAAAAAGGACAAACTTGTTTGAAAAGGGCGTTGCAGTCTATCGCAAGCACTATATAACAACAGATTATTATTAGCATTTATTTTTAATTTAGTCTCATCGTGGTTTTTTAAACGCTTGAAATAACGATCTTTGAACGGCACAATAATTTCAAAATGATGCATCAAGTTATTTATTTAGTAACGAAAATTGCAATAATATTTCTGTTTTGTTTGTTAACATTTAATGAATACTTGATATGTCTTATCTCATCTTCACATGTCTTACTTTCTGAAAGTTCCAAGCAACCAATTGTCAAAGCTTAACTTCTATCTTAGGTGTGAAATTCCTGTCAATACGTTCATCACCCACTTAGGTACTTAACATTGGTCAAATCGCCCTTCTTACCACAGTTGCAATGAAATCAACGGAAAAGAAACGGGACTATAACCGAATATATTGAAAATTTAAAAACTCACAGCGCATTACCAGTTGTTGGATCCTTTCATTGGAGAAGTTATTTCAAAATGCTTTTTAATACAGGAAAAAAAGAAATGGGTCAAGAATATTCGCGACTGAATGTTTTTCTGACATTTAGAGGGGAAAGTTTGGTGGCGTTAGTAACATAAACATTCAACAATTACTTAACTTGACAGTGTTATGATTCCTACAGATCAGTTATCGGCAGCATTAGAGCATTGGGTTAAATCCTGTCCAGATGCATCAAGGTCTTACCTAGAGAGTAACATTTTACCAAAGAGTGAAGTTTTCGACTGTATCACGAATCGTGGAGGAGGTATTTATATTTTTGGCACGCATCAGTGCTGTTTACATTTTATTGAGAAACGAGCAGTTTATCACAGAATCAAGTCACACAATATCAAAACTACCTTCAGACTTCACTACAACAGTAAATAAACAATGCAGGTTAGTGGAATGAAAAGGTTCAAATCAAATGCTACTTTCCAGTGCAATCTTAAAATTATATATTTTTAAAGATTGTCACACTAAGTTAAGTGAAAACTGCTTAACGTTTGTTGTCTTTCATTCTATATTTTAGAAAACAATGTTGGATTTGATAAGCAGTATCCACAGGTTGAAACGTGAGTATATGTCAGTGCATGGAAGAACTACTACTACTACGTTTTCTGTTTTTCATTCTATTTTTTAGGAAGCAGTGCTGCAACGAGTACAAACAAAACAGTGAATGCTGGATTTGATAAGCAGTTTCCACAAGTTGCAACGTGAGTAACTGCCAGTGGTTGATTATTCTGTCTTAATGAATTAAATCGTGTTGTACAAGTGATATATTTTTTTGTTTTTTTCTGAACAGTCGCAAAGGACTAGCATAACAACATCTAACATTTAGCTTCAATTCACTTGTTTGAATTACTCCGCTCTCTCTCTCTCTCTTTATATATTGTACAAGGTTCTCGGAACTTGTGAAAGAAGTAGAGAAACGTGTTGGACATACTGGGGCACAACGTTTATCACACCAATACCGAAAACCATACGGAGATACATGCGAAACAACTTTGACAGGAGAAAATATCATAAAATTACTGAAAGAAGAAAACATTTTGACTGACGATACGGAATCGTTGATAAGGTTTAAAAAGGCTTTGGACGATTCGCTTCTTCTCCGGGCAAGTCACCTAGTTGACACCTACATGAATAAAACTGGTAAGTTAAAAAAGGTCTGGGTGTGGCACCCTGAAGTACAAACTAAGCTTATTTGATGTTAAATAGTGAAATCTATTGAACACGCTATCTCAAACAGGGAAGTTTTTTTTTTTTTTTTTTTTTTTTAAATTTGGACCTTGGTAGGTCACTGCCAAAACGTGTATCGTATAACAGAACTATTTTTTTACGTGAAAGATAGGGGGTCATTAGAGCTTCGTTGATGTTAAACTGTTATGAGATCTGAGAGGTAAAACTGAAAAATCGTTCTATGGTTCACCATTCACCAGAGATTAGGTAGTTACTGAAACTTTCGAAAAACCTATGTGCATACGCAGTTACTTAAACATTCAATATAGTACAAGTCATTTTATTTGTACGATGAACATTTATAATATTTCGTTCGAAACCATTTCCGCATTCTTTCAATGCTCTCTTCAGATGTAAATGAATAGTGCTATTTAATACATAAGAGATTTGCACGGAGGCTGCCTACTCTAGTACCTTGTGATCTAAATTGACTTTGCTGGTCATCAAGCTCATTACATGAAATGAAAAATAGATTAATTAAAGTTGATTTTATAGAGGTGTTGAAAGAGACGACGCCGAATGCATAGAAACAAATTACGGCTATCGTCCCTAGTCACTCCGCAATGGGGAACTGTGCAAAAATGAAATATTTAATGGCTTGTTCCTCTTAACTACATATAAGCTAAAATTTTAAAATGAATACTTAAAATATGTTGATTTGTTGCCAACATTCCTACAAAATGTGTTTACTTGGTGGTACATTGTCATATTTTTCATTTTTGGAGTCGACAGTGCTACAAAATCCTAAAAGTTCATTTCGGTTCATTGCACTGGCTTAGCACTTGGCTACAAACAGAACTTGGTCGTTAAACACGAACATTTTAAGATAATTGAAAAGTATTGACCTGTATGTATCATTTAACTGCAAGATAATATACAAAGGAGACGTAGGGCTAGGCAAAAAAATCATTCAACAGTAATATTTCGGATAAATGTCTTTGAAAAACTGTATTAAAACGGCTTGTCATAAATTATTTGTGAATCTTTTATTTGCAAACTTTAAACCTCTTCTGAGATCCATGTCCAACCACAAGAGATATTTCTTTAATATTCTTTAAAAAAGTTTATTGTGTATAATTTCAACGGCATAGCCTTATTATACTTGTGTTTTTATCAAAATCTGGTGATATTTCAGGGATTGAAAACAAGGAAATGAAGTGGTGTTTTGTGATGATTGTTTTAACAAATTTCATTTTGATTAATTAATAAAACCTTATGTGCCGTCCTCTTCTAGACAACCGTACTTTAACCTTATTCTTGCAGATCCGGCATTGGCACAATTAATCTCACGAATCTCAGCTATCATTTCTCATGATTGGGAAATATTTGCGATAGAAGATTTAAAGTTAAAAAAGGAAACAGTGAAAGAAATAATAAGGAAATATTGTAAAGTGTCAGGTAAGTAAGCATGATAATTGTGCATTTAAAAAAGCAGGCAATTGCTTGCAAAACTGTGTAAAGGTTTGGGATTTGTGTGTCATCGAAAAGCACTTTAAAAATCGTAAACAAACTTATGCAACTATCTTTAAACAGTCCTGAAAGGAATAAGTGTTCCCAAACGACACACAGACAACAAAACACGTGAGGCGGATAGGCGGTTAACTGCAACCCTCAGTGGTTTTAAGATATTCAGCTATTTTCTAACAAAAGATATTCTATTTGATAGGCAAACGTGCTAATAATTTTGGGAAGTTCATTCTAAAGTTGTCCCTTATACATATGATAACTCCAAACTTTGCTTTCAACTAAAGAGCAGTCACCAACTGAGAATTTTGATGCCCCAAAACTAAAAATATACTTTGGGATCGAGTGTCTGTTTTAATGCCGCTAAACAGTTTAATGGAGACAATATGAAATTCAAATCAGAAACTACCAGCATGGTGTTGCGTTTGAGAGCATGTTATGACTTTAGACGGTAAGATATCATTCAGTGCCTTAGCTAGTATTGGCGAGGATTTATTTTTGACATGGAAAAAAGTCAGTCACATCATCTAAGCGGTGCCCCACTATCGGTTGGGACAGAGCGCACCAAGAATATTTATGCCAAAATGTCTCCTCGACTGCAAAAACGAACAGGTTAGAAGAGATTGATCCCTTTTTAAACATTATGTAGGGGAAAATTATGTCTCTTCTTTACTCATTGTGTTATCAAGGTAACTTCAGGTTGAATCAATTAAAAAGATTAGAACCTTAATTCAGCACATATGACGAAAAAGATCAGTGGTTCTGCAATGATTAATCAACTGGATAGGGGCACCGACACATTTTGTTAGGTGTAACCCCTACAATATTCAAAAGCGTCAAGTGAGAATATTTTAAGGTTAGGGCAAAAGGCGTTTATAAGTCACTTGACAAGATATTGGCACACAATGTGCTGTCATATTTCTCTTTGTCCTAGCGCCTACCGTGTTGTCTCATCTAATCTAAGAAGGCCACATGCAGATGGCCTATGCGCCCTTCATTTCCTGCTGATGCAAGTCTTAGCTCGTTACCATGAATGAGACTGAGCAATGCAAAGTTTTCTGGTCCTTTGTATTGTTAAAGGCTTAATTGGTTTTGCACATCTGTAAATACTTGAGATCATATGCAAACAAGATCGGACAGTTAACTGTTCGTAACAAAAACGCAAAATAATCGTAAGCGAAAACAGAAATATTTTTGTACATCATACTAGCTATGTTCAAAACGATGAAACCAGTCCGATAACAGAACCCCTTATTGACAAAACATACAACGCTACGAATTTTAATTGCCAAAGATATGGATACTTACGCGGCTATTATGTTTACCACACAGTCATGCATGTCTCTTGATCTTTAAATGAAAAAAAAAGAAGTAAACAGCTTCAAGCCATACAGCTGCAATACTTGTTTCGGGTTTAGTGTCTAGTGTACGTCAGAGCCTGCACTCATTCAGATCAAATTAGATCAAATATTTTCCATAAAAACAAGAAAGCAACGTCTCCACTCAGGATAAAATTCCTAACTTTACAGAACACATTGTGAACTTGTGAAAGTATTGAGATACATTTTGGCGATTAAAAAAGGCCGTCGGAATTCTATCTCAAAATACAATTTGCTGCCAACTTTTCTCAACAGGGATATTGATTTTTGAAGCATGAAAATAGTGGCTTAAACCGTACGTTTTATCCAGGAAAAGGAGTATAAGGAGGGAGGTCTTACACCCTTTGAAAACTTTACACAAACCTCATCTGCAAGACTGATGCAAAATGGCGTTAAAAATTTCAATATTTTAGGGATCCTATAAGCCCCTGTAAGGGCTGGTCGCCCAACCGTCGGGTTTTATAATATATCTGTAATCACCCATTTTGTTATCTTCCCACCTTCTCATTTATTAAACGAACTTACCAGCGAGAATTATAGTTAGTTACCCCACGTAACCCCTTCCAGGAAAGACAGCAATTCACGTGGATTTCATACATCGGAAAGCCAATCAAACAGAATTTAGCCTAAAATGAACCTTTGAAGTAAGTTCCGTTTTATAACTTTGAAAATACAGGTTCTAGTATGGGTTTAAGATATGCTTCCCTAGCCAATAAAATGTTGACAATGATGGTTTCATATATGACTCTGGGTGTCTTCGGAAAAATACCAGGTGACAAATGTGTTTTAATCGAGCTTCCATCCTTGTGATATGTGGCCGTTGAAGCCTCCCCCGCGAGTGACGTTGGCCAAGCCAAAGGTGAAGGACTGAGGGATAGACGGATGGATGGGTTTTTCATTCTTTCAAAAGCCTTAGGTAACCCCTTCCCATTGAAAAGTATCGGTGCTCATGAAGATATACTCTTTGCTGGTTACCACATGGCAAATAATATTCCCTTTTAATCGTTTTCAAGATGTAAATAAGTATCGCTTTTCTGCTAATTGTTAGATGCAGAACAGCTTACTTAAGCAAAAAATGATCTATGTACTTATTATCATACCACCCATGCGTTAAATGCGCGTAAGAGAGAAGGGAAGGCAAAAATAAAAAAAAACCCTAAGCTGCTCAGCTACTCACAAGAAAGTACTCTGTCATGCCAACAGACTGGTTGTCCTAGTGGTCAGCCTGGAGAGTGGGTTTCCAGTCCTGTTTGAGTCATACCAAAGACTTTGAAAATGGGACAAGTTGGCCCTCTCCATTAGCATGAGAGGTTGGACAGAATTTAAACGGTAGCGTCAAAATGGCGGCACTGGTTAGTACGACTACCAAAAGGCTTGAAAACGTTAAGGAATGACAAGATTGTGCTGGATATTTTTAAAGTGCGTTGCAGTCTAACGCAAGCACTGTATAACAACGGAATATTGTTAGCATTTATTTTTAAGTGTTATCATGGTGCTTCAAATGCTTGAAATAACAAACCTTAAACGGCACAAGAATTACAAAATAATTCATCAAATTAATCATTAAGTAACGAAGATTGCAAAGATCATTTTTGTTTTGTTCGTTCAAATAAAATGAATACTGTGTTTTATCTCATCTTGCAATGTCTTTATCTCTGAAAGTTCTAAGCAAACAAAGGTCTAAACAATTGGCTTTTAGGAGTAAAATTCCTGTCAATACGTTCACTACGTCCACTAAGTTACGCTAACAATGGTAAATTGCTCCTTCTTACCACAACTTCGGTGCAACGGTAAAGGCACAGGACTATAACCGAATATATTGAAAATTTAAAAACTCACAGCGCATTACCAGTTGTTAGATCCTTTGATTGGAGTTGTTATGTCAAAATACTTTTTAATACAGGAAAAAAGAAATGGGTCAAGAATATTCGCGACTGAATGTTTTTCTGATATTTAGAGGGGAAAGTTTGGTGGTGTTAGTATCATAAACATTTCACATTAACATTACTTGACAGTGTTATGATTCCTACAGATCAGTTATCGGCAGCATTAGAGCATTGGGTTAAATCCTGTCCAGATGCATCAAGGTCTTACCTAGAGAGGAACATTTTACCAAAGAGTGAAGTTTTCGACTATATCAGGAACCGAGGAGGAGGAGGTATTTATATTTTTGGAACGCATCAGTGCTGTTTACATTTAATTGGGAAAATAGCAGTTTATCACAGAAACAAGTTATACAATACCAAAACTATCTTCAAACTTTACTCTAGATAAATAATGCAGGTAAATGGAATGAAAAGGTCAACAATCAAAGGGTACTTTCCTGTGCAACCTAAAATAATATTTGTGTAAAGATTGTCACACTAAGTTAAGTGAAAACTGCTTAACATTTGTTGTCTTCCATTTTATATTTTAGAAAACAATGTTGGATTTGATAAGCAGTATCCACAGTTTGAAACGTGAGTATATGTCAGTGAATGGAAGTACTTCCAAGGTCAGTGGTTGCTTATTCTATTTCAATGAATTAAATCGTGTTGTACAAGTGATAAATGTTTTTCTGATCAGTCGCAAAGGACAAGCATAACAACATGTAATATTTTCCTTTCTCATTTGTTTGAATTACTCCTCTCTCTTTATACATTTTACAAGGTTCTCGGAACTTGTGAAAGAAGTAGGGAAACGCGTTGGACATATTGGGGCACAACGTCTATCACGCCAATATCGAGAACTATACGTAGATACATGCGAAACAACTTTGACAGGAGAAAATATCATAAAATTACTGGAAGACGAAAACATTTTGACTGACGATACGGAATCGTTGATAAGGTTTAAGAAGGCTTTGGACGAGTCACTTCTTCTACGGGCAAGTCACTTGGTTGAAACCTTCATCAATAAAAAGGGTAAGTTCAAAAAGACTCTTGGTATTGTACCCTGATTTCATATTGCATGCTCGAATAAAATCAAATTCTAAACTTTTATTAACTCATTTGTACTCTTATGAATACAAGCTCGAAATAAAAGTATGCTTGTCATTATTTCAACGTTAGGGAAGTTGATTGTGTTTCAAATTGATCAGTAACGTAACAACGCCTTGTGATGAGGTGATAAGTTGTTATTGATTCAAAAGTATGAATATTGAAGAAACATTTCACAGCTTCCACATACACCTCCCATGTGGGGCTCTGGGCGGTATTGTATGCCGCTTCACTATTGATTACACCCAGTGATCGATAGGAAAGTCACATTGCAATTCGTTTATAACATGTTAGCAGGTTTTCGTCTTTTTCAATGTGGTGCCAAAGAGTAATTTGAATAATTTGCCCACGGCTTTGAAAATGAACAAACATCTTTTATTGATATTTAATCACAGACATTTCGTTAGGTTCACTACATTCGAGTCCCTGATACTCTATTTTTACTTTATATTACTTGCATTCCGAAGAAAACCTCTATGCTATGTAATTTAAATGAGAAATAATTGCGGTGAAGAAAATGAAACAAATGACAAACACTTCTTAGTACTCATGTGTTTAAGTATTGCTTATTTTGTAAAGAAAACACTGGAATACGTTTTGTTCACTCTGTTGATAAAATGTCGATTTTGTTCTTAAAATATCCTTTTCACATCCCTTTCCAGAAACCAGAGCGAATTAATTTTCCACGGGAATCGCTCTGTAACAGGTACTTTTTGTAGTGAAAAATGTTCCACTCTTTGAGAACATAATGTTTTTACCGTTTTGCCATTAGGTAATTTTGTGAGATACGTATTACTACTTCCAAGCTTGTTGTGTGACCATGATCTCACGACTTCAACATATCGAAAAGGTGCAAGGCGCTTGCTTTTGTGTGACTTTATGCTTAAATTTAAGCTACACATGTAAAAAAATACGACTAAGTCTTTTTATTCCCGAATCCTTATTTGTGCAGATTTTTACCCTGACATATTGTTCCCCTCTGTTCCTACATGTGTCATTTAATCTATATTCATTGTCTTTTTATATTATAGTTAACATGACGGAGCAACCGATCCCAAGCAAAAATATTTCTGAACAAATTTCTAGCGAGTAAAAGGAATGACCAAAAAGCATTGTACGACCGTAAAGGTCAATTCATGGCAAGGACGGACGTGGGACAACATTCATGTTCAGCGTTTCGTCTTATTTGAGTCTCGAATGTGAGGTGGTCGTTCGTCCCTGACAATAAGGATGAATCTTTACGATAGCTTTCAAAGCACATTGAAACAAGGAGTACTACTCTAAGAGCTTAAAGAATTTTATCATTCGCTTCTGTATATTAAGCAAATATTAGAAACAAATAAAGAGGTGGGAAAAGAACTCCCTGAATGATGAAGCCTTATTGCGAGACAGGAATGTTTTGCCCCGACTCGTGGGCACAGAAAAGATTTGCTTCTTATTGCATCGACGTGCACTTGAAAAACTATAAGTACAGACCTACAAAAATTGTCAGTGCATAAGTTATCTCAAGTCATACATTAAGATCGTGCTACTGTTTCATTATCTGGTACAGACTACTAGTATAGCCTACACTTCTACACGCATTCGATTATCCCACACTTACCCGACATTGCTGACTGATTGCCCAACCTCTGTTTGACTTGAACAAGGGCTAAAAGTACAGCCTACTACGTATGCAATTTCCCACTTCTCCAAAATTGCTTATGACGTACCGTAACACTGAAAACGTTCTGTTTACTCGGGAAGAGTGAAAACTAAACTCACATTACTGGTCAAAAGACACCACACGGTTACGAGCCTAGACTGAATGATGTGTAGCACAATTATAATACGTGTGTGAACTATATTATTCGTTTAATGAAGTTAGGGTAAAAACACCAAAGTTAGAGCAAAACAAATTAAATTCTTTGTATTCTGCATGCTTTACCCGACACACTGAGCTCAACTTCAGCACTAAGTATTCATGTATATTGAGAAACTTTAGAGAAAAAGCATGTCATTTGATTTTGACCTGAATACCAATAGGACTGACCGTGCATGGACAGACAAATTTGCACTTGATAGATACGTCGATGAGATTGCATCTTAGCTAAAGAGCTACTGGTGAAAAATTTCTTCAAGGATGAGAAATCCATAAAATTTAAAGTAACGTTGGGGCAAAACTCCTAACTATTTTATCTGAAGTTATTAGAAGGTTAGTTTCTCACTTTATTGCTTTATATGCATGAACTGAATCACCTGATACTGATACTGTAAAGTTTTATTTCATAACAAAATGACTGAGCGATTTCACATGCCCTGTAGACTTGTCAATGTAATAATTATATATTAAATGTACGAAGTGTAATATAGTCCGGTAACAAACCTGTGTGGTGACATCTTATGCAAATTATGAGCGAAGAATAGTTGCTAAGTTATTAACCTGTGACAGTGGATTTGGAAACCGTTCATAGCTCGGTGATGCCGTGTTAGACCGACACTTGTCATTAAAGGAGGGGCACCCTACCCTTAAAAAGTATTTGACAGACCTTAGATGCAAGTAAAAGTTACATTTTGCTCGATATTTGGCATACTTTATTGAGAAAGTTTCTCACAAGGAAAAAGCAAGGGGTTTTGGTCTTTTCAAAGTGTGTAAACGTTTGGGTTAGGGCTAAACTTTCAGCTACCCCCACCTCCCATTTACTACGTCGGTGGTTTAGGATGTACTTGCATCTACTAAAACTGCAATTTGCAAATAGTTTGGTTTAAATATAATGTGTTGCTAACTGCTGAAATTATGCTTAAGCAAGATTTCATTAGCAAATAAATGTAGTATTTACATCCTAACTGGTAATTTCTCACATTAATCTCATATGACTTGTTTCAATGTTTTTTCTTCTCAACTTTTCTCTTTTTGTGCGTACAGTAGTAGTACGTGGTAATATTTAGTCAGATACCAGGGCCGGATCCAGGAATATGAGAAAAAAGAGGGCGTAAACATCTTCATAGAGCTGTTTAAGAAAAGATCTGCCAGATGCAAAGTTTTTATAGTTGCCAACATTTGGTTAAACTTGTTTTTATGCATTCTGTTAGGATTTCTTCTGATCATACATTTTCATGGACTTGGAGTTGTGAAATTCTGGTTACAGAAATCATTGCTGTGCTGCAACCCCCCCCCCCTCTCTCTCTTTCTCTTGGATTCAGCCCTAGATACTGTTTGTAATACATACAGATATTTATAAAGGTGGTACCAAGGATCGCATATTACTGCTAGAATTGGAAATGCACTTACTAGAATTATACACCTGTGCCTACTCAGTGATATCGATGTACTCTGTTCGGAATGCTTCATACGTACATGAAATGTTTCGTGTCATCTTTTGTATCAAATAACAACAGGAACTTGACAGTTTGCAGGCTATCATTCTTTTCTCTGTTTCATCATATTTATAAATTATTTGCAGTCTTTTTATCTACGTATTTTGATTTTATATAAACGTATTTTGATATTATGTAATCTCAGTCAGTCGCTGAGTCGTACATTGTGTATTCCTATTTGAATGTATTTTTTAATAAACAATTTGTTATAAATGAATGGGAACATTCACAGTGTATGTGTGTCAACCCTCTCTTTGCAATAATCTCTTCCTTGGATTGACAATGAACTGTTTACCTGCTTCTCAGCAATGGAGCCCAGGAGCTTGAATAGTATTGAAATGAGAGAGTAGTATGCCCTTATAATGGCTACATACGTATTGTGCAAAGTTACACCCGAGTTCCCAGACTGTGTTAGGTTAAAACTTTTTTATTCCTTGCCGAGGCAAAAGGAATCTATGCAATCATCGGGGCGATTGTGTGCTATGAGCATGTGAGTAAGCCAAAGATGTGTATTAACGAATGCGGATGCTATGAGCATGTGTGTGAGCCAAAGCTGTGTATGTATGTATGTATGTATGTATGGGGGTGCTATGAGCTTATTTGTGAGCCAAAGCTGTGTATGTATGTATGTATGTATGGGGGTGCTATGAGCATGTGTGTGAGCCAAACCTGTGTATGTATGTATGTATGTATGTGTGTATGTATGGGGGTGCTATGAGCTTATTTGTGAGCCAAAGCTGTGTGTATGTATGTATGGGGGTGCTATGAGCATGTGTGTGAGCGAAAGCTGGGTATGTATGGGGTGCTATATGAGCATGTGTATGAGCCAAAGCCGTGTATGTATGTATGTATGTATGTATGTATGGGAGTGATTTGAGCATGTGTGTGAGCCAAAGCTGTGAATGTATGTATGTTTGGGGTGCTATGAGCATGTGTATGGGCCAAAGCCGTGTATGTATGTATGTATGTATGTATGTATGTATGTATGTATGTATGTATGTATGGGGGTGTTATGAGCATGTGTGTGAGCCAAAGCTGTGTATATATGTATGGGGGTGCAATGAGCATGTGTGTGCGCTCACAAACATATCCTTGCGGCCCATAGGCAGCCGGCTAGAGCTCGCCGCTCGCACATCTTGTCTTGTTCAGGCGCGGCTCGAAACTGCGAATAGCTACCAAAAATTCCGGCGAGTGAAACGTAACACGCACGGCTACACGTGCCTGCCTTGACAAGCAGCCCGCCTTCAAGACACGTAAGGTTTTTTTTATACTTGAGATATATGATTGTTATATTCAGAGAAATATTCCTATTGTTTTTATTGAGAGTCAAAGGTCTTGTGAGGTATTCAGAGGTCAAAAACCGAAAAACCTTGTAAACACGATATCTCTAGGTAGGTAGCATGGATGCCTTTCATACTTGACATGTAGATGTGTTATAGTCAAATGATAAAGTATATTGATTTTGGTACAGGATAAAGATTATCTGAGGTCACTGGAGGTGAAAATTCCTAAAAACTGCATGTAAACACGATATCTCATGATAGCAATGACGGAAAAATTTACTACTTGGTGTATTACTAAACATATCAGAGAAAGAACCATGTTGCTGCAGTGAAGGTCAAAAGTTACTTTAAGTCGTTTCAGGTAAAAAACCGAAAACCTTGAAAAAACATGATATTTCAAAACAGGGGTGATGATCCTTTGCGTACTTTGTATGTAGATGTGTTACTTTCAGAGAGTGGGTTAGTTACATGAGGTTTTACGGCCCAGTTTCTAACCAATTGGTTTAAGTCGAGCCGGTCACGGCCTTTTTTCCGGTTGTGGCTCACTGGCTTGTTTTCCCTACTCCATTGCTCATGCTGAGCACCAAGCACAATGGCAGTAGGTTCCATTTTAAAGTGGGTACGTTCTTAGTGAATGATTTTTTTTTTAAATTCAAAAGATAAAGTTATAGAGAACAACATTTATTTATTAACAGAACTGTTACAGTAATAAACTGCCTAATTATGAACACGTGAAAAGGATACTGTGACTATAGCATGATAGAATTACCGTACGCTGACGAGTTCTTTGATGGGCTAGTGCAGCGGTTCTTAACCTTTGGGTCGTGACCCCCATGGGGGTCGTTTGGGTTTTTCGGGGGGAGGGTAACAGCGTATAGAAGAAAATTCCGAAAAAATATCTTTTAAACTTCAGCTTGGGTTAGTTAGGTCCTTAGGTAAGGCAAAGTTAAGTGTCATTGATATGCATGAAGTGCATTTCCGCCTCCTTACTGGAAATATTAGTGAATTTCAGGAAATTTCCAGCTCTGTTCCAGGAAATCAAATCTTCATTTGTGAAAATACTGACAATATCATTATTAATCACACCAGCAGGCATTCAGAACTACAATTTATCTACTCAAGTTCAGCTGCACAGCCTGAAGTATCACTTTTTGCAACCGTGCCACGGGTGATTAATTATTGGTAATAAAAGATAGGTTTGCTCATTTTTATGGCCGTCTATTGTCTTGGCTTTAAATGGAGGGGTAACGGTTACCAGCTAGAATAGATCAGGGGGTCACGACGACGAAAAGGTTAAGAACCACTGGCGAAGTGGGTTAAAGCTCCGTTTCTCACGCAGACGCTTCGAGGTACGAATCCCTTCTAAGACTTTTTTGTTATTCAATTTTGGTGGGGTTCAAAGGACATATGAGGTCAGAAAAGTTCAATTTGTGGAAACGTTGTAAAAAGTGATAAAGTCAGGAAGTATAAATTTGAGGAATGCAACAGATAACCCATTTCAGCCAGAAATTTGTAAGAGTTTAAGCTTCGTGGATTTCATAGACTTGGCAACCTGAACTTTACATTACAACATGCCCGCTCTTCCGGAACCGTTTAGGGTTCTTTTCATTATTTAAAACCTGACAAACCAATGATTATGATCAGGGGCGTCGATTTGGTTTTGGTAGTGGGGGGACATCTGGCCTAAAACTTCTTTACGATCACGGTGATGAACCCAAGAGGAGGGGGTCCAAATGCCCAACCATACCAAATGGTTGAATATATTTGGGTACTATGAAAATTTGGGGGATACTTCATTGCCCCTACAGATGCAATGAGTTGCCGAAACGATGCCAATCTCAAAATATAAGGCGCGCGAAGCGCGCCGAAAAAACGGGGTTGTATTAAAAAAGATTTCATATTTTTGATTCTATGAAGAAAAGTTGAAAAATTTTAGTTTTTATTGAAGAATCTGCACAACTTATGAGCAAAGCAAGAAATTTGATGGGACGAATGCATGTTTTTCGTCGGGGAGCACATTCTTCATCTTACCCATTAAGGCTCCCAAACGAAAGTAACAAATCCCTTTTCTTACAACATATGTTTGCCACGATTGTGAGGTTGAAGAAAGAATCTTCTTCCGAAAGATAGGAAAAGTGGTTAGAACTTCGTAACGTTGCATTTTCGTGCTCCTCTAGATTCATGACTAATATTTGTGGAACCTTCAACGCTGAATAAATCCAATATGTTTAAAATGGCAGGCTTTACAGCTAGATGGAGCTGAAGAGGAAAGCGCGCTTTTTTTTTAAGTTATAGAAAGAATTTTTACAGAACTAACTCCCTACGGACCTGATAAAGAGCCATGTTAATTATTTTCTGAGCATATTTATGCCTTCACCACTACTCGACTACGTGTATTTTTTTGTTACTTCACTTTTTTGTTTCAGGTAGGAAGTGGGGGGGGCAAATGTGTTAGCGTCCCCTCCCCTCAAAAAAGTGGATGGGACATGTCCCCCGCGTCCCCCAATCGACGCCCCTGATTATGGTGCGCGGTTTTCCCGTTCACTTTTGCGTTTTCCAAAGTGGTACCTTGGAAGGACGAAATGATCCTCTTTCCCCGTAATCCCGCCAATGCATTAACAAGAAATTAATTTGCTGGGCACTTATATGACTGTAATTGGAAACATGCCCAGCTTTCATTTTAGAAAATCAAGACGTGGCTTTCTGGACAGCCCTGCAGGATAGCACGTCCTAGTGACCGATATGCCCCTTTTCAAGATTCCTTTTAAACGTATAGACCTTGGATTATGCATTCTGGCTCAACTATGCGCTTGCCAGAGAAGAACCTCCAAGGGAGTCCCTTATTTAGTCTTAATCACCAAAACCGGATAACCAAAATATTAGCTTGCCCTGCACTTACACATGTTACCTCTGAAAACAAACCCGGTTTAAAGGTTGAGAAATGTAAATATAGAGTTCTATAGACTTTATTTTATGATTTGATCTCCTAGAGACCGATGAGTGATTTTTCGATCGGATTGAACAAAAAATGGGTTGCTCAGCGTGGAGTTGCTTTGAAAACAAACCTTGAAGTTTCCGTTGGTTAACATTTGACATTATAGACCAAAAGGAAAAAAGATGAGTTAAACATAACAATATCTCATCATCTCTGCACTTTGGTTTTCAATCAACCCGTTTGTATTTTTTTTTTTTTTTTTTGACGATCCATCGAATTCTACATTCGTTCATGGCATGGTGTCCGTACACGTTGCTAACGTTTTGATTAATAATCTTTGACAATTTTTGTACACAGAGGAACTGATTAGGATACATATGCGTATTTGATATCAGTTTTCTGACCGATCTGTGAGCTTTTTCTGAGCTGCAGCCTAACTTCACGAAGTGATGGTGTCTCACTGCATTATCAAAACCAATGTAGGGAAAAAATTCCTCAGTCTGAGAGCTTCGCGCTTCCCAATGACATTAACCCTACAACCCTACAAAAACACCGTGGGAGTAAGCTAGGGCAGTTTTAGAACATGAAGTAAAGCATAAAATCCCACAACTCTGCCTTCACCAAAGCATATTGACCGCAACATAACCCTAGCAGAATTATGCATCTGTAAGGTCATATACAGTTGCCCCCTCAGCTCCTCGGAGAATGTATATCAAGCGCTAAGGTGCACAAAGCCTATGTTACTCCACGAAAATAATGTAATACATTACAGTACATCCATGGTAATTTCAGCAAAAACAGTGTTACCAAATCTGTCAAACATGAAAAATATCAAAAAGAAACTAAGCTGTCAAAAACGCAAGGACTTAAATGAATGGAAATTAGCTTCAAAATACGCCAAGACTTCTTATAGAAATCTAACACAGGCCAACGCTAATCGGGGGAATGAAACCCCTGTATGGAATTGGGATCAACGACCCCTAGTTCATATTTCCTACTCACAATGAAATTAAAACGAGGGCGAATTCTTCCGTAGAACACAGCACCTGATATAAGGCTTTGTTTCCTAAAACTCATAAATTGTGTCTCTATGACTGATAACGATAGGATACAGTAGTTGATCAGTTTTAGCTTTGTACTGCTAAGTGAAGACGTGAATGTGGAATTACTATTCCGTATAATTCTCATTTTTACATTTCTAAAGGGACCAAGCTTTGGCTCCAGAACATTTATCATTGGAAAAGGGCCTGCCAGTGCTTATTATTGCCCACAAATCTGTGGCAAAACAATTCTCAGCTTAATCTTTAATTCCAGCGACACCTAAAATAAGTCCCAGGTGGGCTTAAGATTGAAAATATGCTCACAGGAGAGAAGATTTCCGTCCCTAAAGACAAGTTTATATTAGCACACAAAATGAAGTTACATTTAGAAATTAATTTGCCAACAATTGCATTGGACAAGGTTCACTGGGCTATTTTGACCGTTCTTAATTTGAGTTGAAATGCGTGAATCGTCTTTTGTGGGTCATCTTTTGATACGTATGATGTAAAAGGATAATGCAATATTGACTGTGATGTTGTTCTTAAGATTATTATAGGCACCCCAGACTAGACCTTTTAAAACTTTGAATGTCATGAGATTTTTTTAGTTGCATATGCCTATTTCGAAATAGGATGAAAGTGTTACATATTAGAACCATAAAGATTGTTTCGATGAATCCTAGCATGCAATGCAAACTTAAATGGATGCAAAGTAAAGGGAAATATTGTGTTTGAAAAGATTTCATAAAATGACACCAATGTAATCTCATTGTGGTCTCTTCCCCTCCCCAAACATAAATCACAAATAGCTTGCAACATACCAACACTAATCTCGCGAAATATGGAGAAAAGAAGCAACAATTTTTTCATCGAACCGGCTAATTATCGAACGATAAGCCTCGCCTAAATTGCAACGTTTTGTATTGCTGCATATTCATTTAACTAAGAGCGGTTACATGCGTGGGTCGTATTTCCACTCATTTCGCAAGACGTGTTGACCTTGCTGCCCCTGTGTTTCATGCTCACAACAAGCTACCACAGCAGTTTCCGTACGACCTGTGCTGTACTGTGGGATATAGCAGTTTACCCAGGGAGATCAAGTGCCATATCTTCCTGGTTCACCATGCTGCTTACCTCTCACACAGTGAACATTACTCACAGGACGGTTTTACTCTTTGTACTGAAGACTTGGAAATAATGTTTTTGCGACGTAGCATCACAGGTTCGTAAAACTTTTTTTTACCTACTAGGGCCTAGTAGCAATTACGCACCAAAAATCTTACTGTTTCAAAAGCGAAGCAACTTGCTAAGGACCAAGGGCTACAATTGAAATTACAGTAACTACAACTCTGTGCATAGTATACCAGGGAGGTGATAAGAACCCCCTTAGTATACTAACTGCAGTTCATTTCAGACAGTGTAGTAACAATTCTCAGTAATTGGTAATTTACGAACATTTTGTACATACTGTAGAAGGCGTCTGTTATCGTATGACGTAGCGAAATGAAAAGGATTTGATTGGTGGATTTCAAATCATGGGTAACGGAGGTGTGGTCTTGCATGCATAATTGTTTGAGTGAACAAATTTGTCAGTTGTCACAGAAAGGTTAATTACTTATTAATTAGTGCTCCCTGGGTAGAAATTTTTCCCAGTTACCTCTCTTTCATCGAACGGGATCGGATCGTATGTAAAAGAAGACATGTTAAATAAAAAGCCTCTCAAACGCAATATTTCTCTTTAAATTATGGATATGTAAAAGCTAGGAAGCTACCCTATTATTTACACTTTTGGTGACATGAAGGTTTAGCGATGTCATTCTAGCAAGGATATCAAGGGAATGAATGAAAATAGATATCAATTTGGGTCCAAACAAACAAAAAACAACACTTTTTTGACATCACACAGCCTAAACTGAAAAACGGATTTGTTTGAGAGTAACAATTTTACGGTAAACATTGTGGTTAAAAATTTTTTAACTGATATATGTATTGTACAGATAATCCACACAGGATCTTGTTAGGTCTACTCGTTCCCTATTGAAGTTCATAATGCAACAATTTGTGCCGTGAAAACACATCCTCCAGTTTGAAATGTAAAAAGGTAGGGGTTCTAGAAATGTAGAAATTGAAGCAGGGAAAAACTCTCACGTCGTCCTTTATTTTTGACTGTGAGTAAAAAATGTTTCCTTTCACCTCGAAAGGGTCCATTCACAAATGGTCTGTCAAAGACGTCTTTCATAAACGTTAGCGACATAAATCCACTAACCCAAGAAAGCACCATGTGTGTTAAGCACCATGTGTGTGTGTCACTTTAATGTGTGGGACCGAAACGGGAAAGATGAATACCCTCAGTATAGTTATGCCCAACTGAATCAAGTAACGATATTCTCCTATTGCTTGAAATGTAAATAGTGTGAGTTATATTTAGTTTCATTTTCCTTGTCAAAAGTTAATATTAGATCAGTCATATTTCGTTCTGGACTTTGCCCGTATACCAATAACGTCTGAACTCACACAGTCGACTCCGTTTAGAAACATTGTGACTGTATCATAGTATAACCAAAAGTTATTCACAGAAGTAGTTTGTACTTCCATCTGATAGTACGCCCTTCATTTCTCGCAAACTGACGTTATGTCATTTATATGGACATAAGATTAAGAAGTTACAGTTCAATATTTAATAGCATCCCTTCTGTTAATAAGCATATTGTGTGCAGTCATAATAAAAATCAAATGGGGCACCTGTTTACAATTAAATCTAGTCGTACGCGTTGCTGTTCAAGCAATTTATCCGTTATTTTCCATCGTTGAAGGGCCTTGACGGCTTTGAGCGTGTCTTTTTTTTTCAGTCCCATTAGGGGGATATGAAAGCTTCTGGTGCCTGGCGAAGGTTAGGTGCTGTAACAGAAAAAAGTTTTCAGTTCCATACATAGTACCGCACCTTTATGTTTTTCTAGGTTGCTCATCTTGATATCGCTATTTGCATCATTTACAAGGAAGCTTACATTTCCTCTTGGAAGAAACTTTATTTTTGATGTAATACATTCAGATTCTTTAACCAGATGTAAGGAGAATCTTCGTTGTAAACTTACTTTCATTGCAGAGGTCAAACCAAAACCAAAATAATTTAAGTAATTAAAGGACAAATTGGTTTGATTTTCCAAAGGTTTTTTTTTTTTTTTTTGCAAAAGCACAAAAGGTGAAACCGAATACAAAGAGAAACAAAGGTGTAATAGTAAAAAAAACTAAACAAATGGTCTGAAAAATAGCCACAATGAAGCCAGTCAGTTCAGATAATCTATAAGATTGAGTTAATTATTGAAATGCTTTATCTCCACTAGTAAAAAAGGATACGAAGATGCGACTTTATTCTTATATTTTGAATTCAGCTGTCTTACATTTTACGTATTTGTCTGACTTTCTTTGCCTTCAATTTTGTTCCTACGCGGTTAGTTACACACTATACCTCAATGAAAATTAAAATGTTACATTGTTATGTAAAGCTTCACATTATATACATACTGTTTAACAAATAAACATGACTAAAGGCTTTAATATACTTAATTATGCATAAGATTGAACTTAAGTCAAACCAAAATTGTATTACTGTAAAACTAAGGATAAACATGAGAATGGCAGGTTAAAAATCCTGAAGTATGATGATGGAGCTACTTCTTGGACAGGAAAGGAAACTACAAATTTACTTTACCCCAATCCAATTAGATCCAAAAATGCGGGAGGAGAAATCCTATAATGATCGATCATTGGATATAAGCCTGTTCAGTCCTTTTTCATGTACTAACAAATTACACCTCTTGTCTTTTGGAATACTACTTTTACCCACTGCTACCCATAAACATGGATTAAATACAACAATAATTTAATGTCGAGGAAGTTATCGGCAGGTACTGAAAAAGACATGCCAGAGTTACAAGTAATGTCAATACAATAAACAAATAAACAAATTCATAACAAGACCATAGAAAATGGTGGAAACAAATGGTCATTGGACGTAGAAACAAGGGAACGTTTCCATTTTCGTGACAAAATTCAACGAAGCGAACAAAGTAATTTACGGTTAAAGAGACTGGCAATGATGAAGTGATAGGCACAATTCGCCAATATGCTCTTCAAAATGCTACAGACGACAAGAACCTATTGTACTTAGTTCTACCTCTTTTTAAGCTTTTTTAATCTTTAATGAAGTCCAGAGAAAGAGATCAGAGAGATAAAATAACTGTTTATGAGTTTGACCTTAGCGGTATCATCGTCGTGTTCAAAGGGATTTGAAGGGTTTCGTCGCCTATCTAAGTATTAGCCCCATGGTATGAGAACGGATTCCTGAAGTATTGGTTTGTATTTTAAATTAGTTTGTGAAGTGTGCATTTTATGTCATACGATTAGCTTTTCTAATGAAATCCTTGAATCTAAGAGTAAAAAAAAAAATAGAATGATTGTGCAAAATCTTATAAAACCTTTATTGCAGGTGAAATGTGGAAAATTTGGAAATGCTACCAAAACCAAATTTAGTAACTTTGAAGTAAGCACCATTTGGGGAGACAGGGGTCTTTACATTCATAATGTAAATGTTTCTGAAATTATAGGAAATTATAATTGTAAGAAGGATATTGAAAGCGAATGCTTTGGTGTTCAGATAGAATGTAAAGTATAAATGTCATATTTTTAAACACTTTGTTGTCAAAACACTTATCTAAAAACAATGCGTCAGTTACTTGATTTGCATATCTATGGTGTCTTATAGAAGCTGGGAGGGAGAAGAGGGGGATTGAATACAACGTGACATGCTTGCAAGATGGATTTTATACCAACAAAGAAGAATTTCATTTAAAATATCACGCATTTGGTAAATTCCTTGCAAACGAGTTAGCGAGTGCCATTAAAATTAGACATGGAAAAGTTGACGTTGTTCAACATCTTGTAGTACATTATTCTTTGTTCATGTATATGTACCCATATGTACAAACCAGATAATAGAAGATGATATCATTTGTCAATATGATGCTATATTCCGTCAGTTTATCAATATAAACCTCTTGTCAAAGGAAAGTTAGAAGCTCTAGCCGAATTCCTCAAATTGATCAAAACGCATCTACAAACGTGAAGTGTTTCGTCTCAACTAATATTGGGACAGGAAAGTTAACCTTTTCCTATGTGTCTGATTATATAGGTGTGTACCGATCCGTCTGAAAGTCCACTCTTGTAAATAACCAGATAACAGTAGTATTGCCTTCTTCATGGTTAGATAACAAAGTCGCAATGTGCCATTATCTCACCTCTTAAACAATCATAATTAGGTGATCAGAAACATAACGTCTTAAAACATCAATTGATAATATGGCAAAAAATATGTTTTTCTAAATTTCTTATTTCTTACTATAACTTAATTTTGTCATAGACCACGCGACCACCATATTATACACTAACTTAAATAGAAAAGATAACTTACCACAATATTATAAGCAATTTATTGTTAAATCTACCTACTACAACGTGAACCACTGTACTTAATTAACTTTACACCAAGCACAACGGATTTCAAGTTGTCTGGTTGACGTAAAACTAATTCATTAGCGACCACATTTTCACTTGACTACATCATGATATTCAACAAGAGATACCTCGATTCTCACTTTGAATCAAAGTTGTCTGGATACCCAAGGTAGAGTAAGCAGTATGTAATGTCCAGAAGCAACACTGCTTAATTCCAACTCGGTCTTAAGTTTTAGTTTCGCATTCGTCTTTCTTCTAACTTGCACATGAAGGACATTTGAATGGTATGAAAAAAACTCGTCAATCACCCTTTTTTTTTGTGTACAATTACTTTGTAGCAGTACATTATAGTCAAACGAAGAGGCCTGTGGTTCTGACTACCATCGTTATAGCAGTACCATGCATAACAGGAACATTATTTTGTATCTTCAACACAGTAAAATGGCGAGGAGAGGTCTAAAGAAAAGTAAGAAATTGCTACTTTTACGACATTTAGATGGGAAATGATTCCTTGTGATTGTATGGGATTGAAATGTAATGGGAAAGTAAGTTTCCTTAAGATCTCGCAACGGGGCAAACGTCTCGGTGAGGGAAACTGGTAGTCGCGTAGCCGCTGGTGGTATTCAGGGTCGCTGAGGACTTTTGAGCGCCGTTGAGGGCTTTAAACTTTAGGCACATGGTCGGACTGTATTTTTGCACGTAGTTTTTTTTTTTGTCTTTTGTGTCGTCCCTCACCCAGCGTCCAATTCAAGGTCTCCACAGAGAAAAGCAGTTGTGAGTATCTTAATTGTTTTCACCCGTAATCTGTGAGGGCCCCTGTTAAAATATTAAAGTCGGGATATGTATACTATAAGGTACTGATAATTGTATAGTTTAAAGGTGAAAAGTGAATACAGTATTGTTTGTGTCATGCGTTGTGAAAATTTGTTACTCACTGTTGATTGACTGTTTGAATAGACTCATTATGTCGGAGACACGAAAACGTCCTCCCCCTTTTTTTTCTAACCGTAAGAAAGTTTTTCAGGGGAAATAAGGTGCCTTTAGGAGGAATCGTTTTGTATCCGTTGAATACGTATAAGAAGAGAGTTTTAATTATAATTTACAGGCCTGACCAGACCCTCGTGGCTGAACCGTAACGTGTTATTCCAACTGTCACTGGATGAGCTGTACCCTAACTCCTTCGCAAGTGCCGTCAGCCCACCTGACTGTATCATCTCATCCAGAGTATAAGTGCAACTATGCTATTTTCTGTTTATCATGTTCACTCACGATGCCAGGAAATTAGGAAAGACTTAAGAGTCCATCTCTTTGTAATCCATTTTCTTAGTTTTATCAAGTAATAACTTCGTCTTGTGTACTCTTTCTGCCGAGTCAACACTCTTAAAAGTAAGCAAACCTTAAAACTGACAGATATATTGCTAATATAAGTTACAGAGTTTTCCCTTTTTTTGATATTCTCCCATCGTTAACTTATCAATGTTACCATGAAAACCATATGAACAAAGCAGTCTTACATCTCAAGCTGTAAATGTCGACAAATCCCTAACTACTTTACATTTATCCAAATCATTTATCAAGGTTCAGGGTAGATTTCTTAAGATTTCCTTATCGTGTCTTCTTTCTCTTCTGTCATCATTTTTCGTTGACTTTTGGGTCTTCTTCCAACGTTACCAATACCATTTGTTTGTAACTCTTCCATAGATGTAAAATATTAATTGCGACAAATAGATGTAGCAAATCATAATTTACTTAAAACCATAGTGTACTTTAGAAATGGTAATTTCTATCCTCTTCCAATCTTACGGGAATCCCGGTTATTATCCAAAGCTATCCACACACATGACAAAAATGGGACTTCCCCGATTAGTTTCCACATTCTTTTTCAAATAATGTGATTGCGCAAAGGTCAGGTTGTATGACAATAACTGTTTAAATACATGGCTTACTGGTAGATTTCGTTATAATTTGAAATCCCTTTAAATTCATCATATCTTTATCTTGAAATTCCAAAATAGCAGAACATCACCCGTGTTCTTGAAGGCAAACACCAACTAGAATATCGTGTCATGTAAGTTCTATAATTTCTAAAATGCAGCTTGTTGGAAATCTAGGAACTTGACGCCATTTTCGTCAGGCTATCTGGCTCACATTGCATTTCTATATAGATCTCCGTGTCTTTTTGACTGTTACTTTGTCATAACCCTGCATGTTTGTGCGTGAATAGAATTGATATCTTTTACCAGCAGCGCCATAATGTGTTGCTTGGGGGCAACAAATAATTAAGTGTGGAATATAGGAAAAGGGGTCAGCAAACTCTTTTGGTAGGGTTGGGTAAAGTATGTAGGTCTTAAACCGATTTGGAAGCATTATTTAATAAATACAATTACTAGAAATGAAATAATAGATGGTTTAAAGTCATTAATGTTAATAAAAACATGCAAGATCCATGCATTGCTGTGTACTGTGGAACTGTAGTAGGTAACTGAAAAATTTTGATCAGCTGTTCGAGATGTCATCAGTTACCGTCACACGACGACAACGAACAAGGCAAAACAAGCATTTTAAATGCGTTGTAATTAATTAAATATTAGAGTTTTGGAAAGGTAATTGCAAATATTATAGATAATAAATGAAAATGTCTTAAAATGTCATTTTCTTGGCCATTGTGATGCACTTACATACCCATTTCAACTAACTTTCTCACCACACATTGACATGTTAGTGGTCAGGGGCGTGGCGAAGGTGTAATCTTTGGGGGGTGTAGAGAGCATGTTTTACCGACAGATCTGGTGATGCCTAAAACGAGCGCGAAGTGTGAGCTTTAACGAGTGGGGTCCAGAGGCCCGCTTTAGGGCCCCTGGTGGGGTCCAGAGGCATAGCTCCGGTGGGGCCCAGGGGGCGAAGCCCCCGGAAGCTCTGAGGTTTTATCATATTTCTGGGTAAAAAATTAAGTCCCAGGATAGATATGTTTTTGGTTCATGATAATTTAATCAAAGCAAAGATTCCTAATAGTTTCTAAGAATTTCTAAAAAAAAAAACGGCCAGGGAGCGGGGTCACCCCCTACCCTTTGAAAATTTTTGAAAGATTAGGTGTCCTTACATGCAATCTGGTGCCACATATGCTACATTTTGAAGTAGAGTTTGTGTTTAAAAAATTTAAGTATTTTTAGGAACTAAATAAAAAAGTGGCATCAGTGAGGGGTTCTGAGGGGAGGGAGACACCCCCTCCCCTTTGGAAAATTTTTTGAATTTGAAAAGTGCCTAGATCGCAAATGGTGCAATATTTGAGTGTATTTCTGCCCTAATGAGGAACCAAAAAATCTTGGTGACAAATATTTTACTACATAAAAATATTGCGTGGCGGACGTTATGCACGGAATCAGTCTTCTTTCTGAACTTCAATTAAAGCAGACAAATATGATATGCTGTCAGCAAGTAACTGGCAAAATTATTCTCGTAAGGATGATTATGTCAAAATTTACACCCTCGTAGAATTTGCTGTTCAGATTATTTTGTGCGACAATTGGTGCCGTTAATGCGACGTTGTCGCTGGCTAGAACACTGGTCATTTGACCCGAAATAGAGCGCCTGTTCGGAAGCCTTAAATTCCCTTTCTTTCCCCGAGTTGCCGACGGACTCGGTCACTCGTCCAATTACACCGACTGTCGTTGATGCGGCCGTCACATGCATGATGAATTTGCCGACGGGCCTTCAACTTGAATGGGCCAATTAGATGAAGAGCCGAAAATCGAAATAGCCGATAACAGACTGACCGCGTTCCCGTTCTCTCTTTCTCTTTTTGCTTGTTTTTTTTTCTTCGTCTTCCCCTTCACTCCCTTCCTTCCCTTTTCCTTTCCCCTCTTCCCTCTTCTTTTCCTCCTCTCCTCTTTTCCTTCCCCTCTCCTCTTTTCCCGACAGCCCGAAAATTTGCCGACGGCGACCAAATATTGGGGGGGGTTGTGAACCCCCACACCCCCGCTCGCTACCGTCCTGTTAGTGGTAACTTTCTTGCATGATTTACCGTACGGTATGTGTTTTACGATCAAGACATGACTTTTTAATGGAGCAATACTGCCTATCTAAATTTCTACATTAACTTTGAACATTATTTTCAAAAATTTACGAAAGAATCTATCACATGATATGCATGGCGATTAATTCAACATTTTTAGATTTATTGTATGTAGATGAATTTTTCTAACTAATCCAATGTTTTAATGAATAGAGCAATTTTAATGCACTCCTCCGATCTGAAAGATACCTACCCGGTACTAAATATATTAAGTCGTCATGGATTGGCAATTAATATCTCTGCCTAAAAATTACTACCTGTATGACACTTGACATCTGTAACATTAATAGTGTAGGCCTATGTTGCACATATGCTTACATGTTATGTACAGCACCAGTGTATATCGCATGCAGTCTAGTGTTACATTGTTTGCTGTCGGAGTACATTCTGCATTTTTTGACCAAGTATTAGATTAATCTCAGGTGGTTTTCCAATGCATTTACATTTTTTGCTGGTTACTTCATCCGCTGATTTCACACGTTTACAAAACTATTGTAACTCGAATTTTGTATGAATCTATATTTTATTTATTTACTCGTTTGCCGCTACGGACTGTAGAGAATACACATTAGGCCATCCAGGGATTGTATTTATTGTAATGTTTACAGTGCACTTGCACTGTTAATTCTGTATGTTGTTTACACATTACAGTGAGTCTGATAAAGGCAATATATCACTGCATTACAATACTTTTAAGTGCCTTTTTGTATTTATAAACAATTAATACAACAAATGGTAATTGGTATGTTGGAGTGCTTTACATAAATTACAGTTCTTGCTCATTTTGGGATAATCATTATAGTCTTTTGTTGTTTTCCCCAATAATATTTTGTGTTTATATTATGTTTAAAGGGAATTTAGGTCTTAATCACTTTCAAAGAATTTAATTACTCACCTGTATTATTAAATCATGTCATTATCCTCAGCAACCCCAGGACCGAGCCCAAAGTTTCAGCAAAGCCTGTAGAAATACTAACCTGCAATTGCAAGTGTTGTTAACTATACATAGCAACCTATATATGAGCAGTACTGAACTTTAGGGTTAGTGAAAGATTTGAAGGGCATGCATCATGCTGGAGTAAGTGACTTTGGATGAATGAATGTTGATTCGCAAGGGACGAGGCCCGGATGACGAAATTATGAAGGTCACTTGACTCTCTAGGAAGAAAATGCTGGAATAACTTGCAGTGAGCTTGGATATTATCCCAGCTGAAAATTCCAGTTTGGTCTAGTTGGGCCCAGGGGGCGAAGCCTCTGGAATTTTGTTTGCCCCCTAGAAAGTTTCAAGTTGCCATTGACTTTATACATTTTCACACAGAGCAATTGAAGTTTTAAGTCGCCATTGACTTAATACACTTTTACACATTTGGCCTCCTGAATTTTTTTCGCTCCTCCTGGAAGCCACTTCGTCTCCCTTCAGTACCTTATCTGGCTACGGGACTGAGTTGAAGTAGACTGAACGGGACCATTTGAACTGTATCATTTCAATGGGACAGTTCTGGAAATTGGGCATGTCCAGTTGAAATGACCAGTTCAGTCCAGTTGCACTGAACCCAACTGGACTAGTTCAACTGTACTGTTCTGGAAAATGAGCATGTCAAGTTGGAAAGTCAATTGGTATATTTCAATATGTCTCCTAAATTAAGTAATGAACACCCTTCAAAGTTATCCCTCATGTGTGACATATAAAAGGATACAATAGATGTAATGTTGTACTTCAAACTGCATTTGAAGAAAACCAAAAAATATCCAGGGAAGATTATTGCATGAAATCTACATGTAGTTTAGACATGTATCAAGCTACATGTATATGATGATATAAAGATATAAAAAGAGTTACGAAACAAAAATGTTAAAACAATTTAATAAAGGGCTTTTCTTGTTATAACTGTTAGAGTGTGTAAATTGCACACTTTGGGGAATAAATTTGAAAAAAAGAAACCGTGGCAAAAAGTCGACAAAAGTTTTGATCATATAAAATGCCTTTTAGCTTGATTTTGAGAAGGTAAACCAGTTGAATGTGATTGGACTATTCTGGATGATTTGAACCAGACTTAAGGAGGCTCATTCAACTGAATGTTACTGGACCAGTGTAAGCAGACATCTTGGAGCAGCTAATTTTACTGGAGCAATTTAGTTGTTCTTCTGTGGGCCACCTAAATTGGACTTCCTGGAACAGTTCAATTGGAGTTTGTTGGTCCACTTTTATTGGACTTCACTCACTTGTTCAATTTAACTTACCTTTCATTTACTTATTCAATTAAACTTTCCTATAATGGGTCAACTGGACCTTCCTGAACCCGTTCACCTGGACTTTCCTATGCCACACCGATCAACTGGATTTCATTATGATTGGTTCAACTGGACGTTACTGGACCAGTTCAACTGGACTTTATTGTCACCAGTTCAGTTGGATTTCACGGCAACAGTCCAATTGTGATTAGTTCAATTGAATTTTACTGGACCAGTTCAATATTGTTATAAGTTGAAGTGGACTTCACTGGACCAATTCAATGGGACTTTATTGTGACCAGTTCAACTAGCCTTTTCTAGACCAGTTCAATGGGACTTTATTGTGACCAGTTCAATGGAACATTATTGTGATCAGGTCAACTGGCCTTAACTCGGCCAGTTCAATTGGAATTTATTGTGATTAGTTTGACTGGGCTTTTCTGGGAAAGTTTCACAGGATTTTGTTGTGATCAGTTCAGTTGAACTTTACTGCATCTGTTAATTGGGCTTTATTTTGATAACATATCAAGAGCTGAATGTTTTCTTTGAAAACACCGTAACAGAATCTGAAGGCCAACGAGCGCATTAGATGTGTACCTGCATGTTTCATGGATGTATTTTTTTTTTTTCATTTCAATTTAGTTAGCACCTCTTATAATAATTCGATCTAATTTGCCAAAGGTAAACATTATACAACATCAAAACAAGAAGTGTACATAAGTGAAAATAAAAAATCAATTATGTTGTTAACAGCGCACTCTCTTATTAGGTACACTAAAACAGTTACACTAGAAATGCAGTTAACTTAAAAGTTGTACATACAACAAGTGTCTTGTACCACACAAAGAAGACTCCGGGACCCCATACATACTTAAGGTGAATGAAGACGAGAAATTACTTAATAATCGTTGATAATACACACAATCAGTTTGCGACGAACGAAAAGAGGGCTACGCTTTCAGGTCAAATAGCAACAGACCGATTCTCTATTACAGCCTGGGGGGAATATAAACCTGAAAAAATTATTGTTGTAGGAGGAAAGGGGAAAGGAATGTCTGGTTAAAGTGAACGTCATGAACTATAGTAGAGTATAGGTAAAGCTGTAAGAAAACAGATGTGGCAAGACTTTCAAGTTCAGGTTAGATGCATGTGAATGAGATAAAGTTCAATTTAAGAATGTTAAGTAACGTTAAATGTCATACTTGGGGAGTTACCAATCTTTCTTTCACTAAACGGTCTGTGGCAAAAGCTCCAATACCACACGTTAAATAGTGTGATGAACAGTGGACAACTGAGGTAGAGTGAGAAGAGTTGTGAAGTGTCTGCACCTTTTTCTGAATGTGTGTCTTTACTAAACGATTGACACACATTTCCAAAGTGTCATGTATTAGCCTGTATTAGGACATACGGAAATGTGTACATGAGTAAATGTGTGGAAAACTAAAACATGTTTTTTTTTTTACACAGGGAAAAACTTGGGTTAAATCGGTAATGTGTGGAAATGTGTGGATATGAAGGGTGCCGAGTAAAGAAAATTCAATACTTTGATTTCTTCTTTATCATCCTTAACCCTGCTTTGCCACCTGAATCAACTTGACACACCTTTCCCTACATTTAACCAAATTTTCATGTGTGACAATGATGCAGGGAAAAGCGTGGTCATGTGTGTCACATTGGTTCTAATTGGTTCATGTGGCATGCCCTGTCAAATGTGATAATGCGTGTTCAAGTTTGGCATGCAACACTTTTTTTTCAATGCGAGTGAATAACTCACTGGACCAAATTTCTGAAAATTAAAATTAGAAAAAAACTACTAGCGAGACATTTTCCGGGAGAATATGTTTTCGGCGTCCAACTACCAACGACTCTTTGGACCGACAAGCTTGGCTCCTTCAGACCACAGCTATGACAAACAGCCCCCATGTATGATAGGGGTTGAATCGTAGGCCAATTAGCTCATTCTTACATTATAAATGAATTGGTTTGTTATTTATGGTAAGGTTGAAATAGTACATACAAACTTTCCTAATTAGCTTACAAACCATGGGATTAATATTCTTTTATCATTTGCTTTGATTTATTTGCGCTCATAAATTATATAAAATGACAGTACCGTCAAAGACACTTAGAAGACATGGAAAAGTTGAAATCAGAAAGCTTCAACAGAGAGAACAAACAAAAACTTAAACATAAGTTGTGGAATGACGCATATTCCACGGAAGTCGCACCCTTAACTTCCTTAGGGAGAGGGGCAACAGTTTGAACTTTTCCAATGCGTAACAACTCACAGTTTCACTCAATACACAAAAATGGTATGTTTGGTTCAATATAGGGGGCCCGTCTACACGATCATACATTTGTGTATGAACGTCGACATGTAAATGTATGACAATGTTTCACAGATTCCCGTTTAGTGTTTGCGGTGCCGCAAACTTAACGCGCAATGTTCATATGTTGTATAGTTAAGTCCCAAGCTTCTCAAACTTACATGTCTTAAGTTGTTGGTTTGTTATTTTTTATCGCTCTCCGGAACTTTTTCAAGTGGCGATTTTATTTGTAGGAAGAATCGCCCACCGCCCCGGTGTATTTTGAGCGCTGCAAGTGATATAGCTTTTTCTGAACAGACCAGCGTAACAACATGTAATATTTTCTTTACTACACTTATTTGAATTTCTCTCTCTCAATATATTTTTAAAAGGTTCTCGGAACTTGTGAAAGAAGTTGTGAAATGTGTTGGACATATTGGAGCACAACGGTTACCACGCCATTACCGAGAACTGAACGTAGATACATTCACAACAACTTTGAAAGGAGAAAGTATCATAAAATTACTACAAGAAGAAAACCTTTTGATTGATGATATGGAATCGCTGAGAAGGTTGAAAAAGGCTTTGGACGATTCACTTCTTCTCCGGGCAAGTCACCTGGTTGAAGCCTTCGTCAATGAAAAGGGTAAGTTCAAGAAGGCTCTTGTTATGGTACACTGATTTCAAATTGCATGCTCGGCCAAGATCAAAAACTAATTTTTTTTTATAAACTCATTTGTCGCTCTTGTGACTACAAGCTCGAAATGAAAGTAGGTTGTCATTATGTTAACGTTCGTTAAGTTGATTGTGTTTTTGATTGATCAACAACATAACAGAGCCTTGTGTTGAGGTTATAAGTAATAACTGATTCAGAAGTATACATCCTTATGAGAAACAGCTCATACATTCCATATGTCCTTTCCATGTGGCGATCTGTGCGGTATTGTTGGCCGCATCACCATTGATTACACACAGAAGTCGAAAAGGAAGGTCACAAGGAGTTACTATACCTCCTGAGTCACCACAACATTGCAATTCGTGTATAACATGGTAACCGTTTTGAACTTTTTGAAGGTTGTGTAGAAGAGTGATTTATCCCCGGCTTTGAAAATAAACAAACATCATCTTTTTATGATATCTAATCACAGACATTTCGTTAATTTCACCTAATGAGGAATTCCTGATACTCTATGTTTACTTAATATTAACTTGCATTTCGAAGAAAACCTCTATACTCTGTAATTTTAATGAGAAATGATTGCGGTGTAGAAATGAAACAAATGGCACACACTTCTGAGTAGCCATCTGTTGTAGTATTACCCACTTTGTAAAGAAAGTACTGGAATTCACTTTGTTTATTCTTTTGTAAAATGTCGATTTTGTTCTTAAAATATCCTTTTTCCACCCCTTTGCAGAGAAGCTGGAGACAAATGTATCTTCCACGGAAACCGCTCTGTAACAGGTACTTTTTGTAGCATAAAATGTTTAACTCTTTGAAAAAATAATATGTTTCTAACGTCTTGCGGGTGGGTATTTTTGTGAGATATGTATTACTATTGCCAAGCTTGTCGTGTGACCGTGCTCCCACGACTGCAATATATCGAAAAGGTTAAAGGTGCTGGCTTTCTTGTAACTTTTGGCTTAAATTTAAGCTACCCATGCAAAGGAAATACGACTTAATCTTTTTATTCTCGAATCCTATTCGTGTAAATTTTTACACTGACGTATTTTTCCCGTCTGTTCCTACGTGTGTCATTTAATCATTCTTTATTCATTCGTCTTACCCATACTATAGTTAGCTTGAGGGAACAGCCGATAACATGCAAAAACATTCCGGAACAAATTTCTAACGAGTAACCGAAATGACCAGAAAGTAGCGTACGACCGTAAAAGGCCAATGCCATGACAAGGAAGGATTTTGGACAACATTCATGGTCAGCGTTACGTTTCGTCTTATTTGAGCTCCCGATGTAAGGTTGTTGTTCGTTCTTGACAATAAGGATGAATCTGTACGATAGCTTTCTAAGTACACTCCAGCACCGGTACATAGAAGGAAATAATGAACTGCTACTCTAAGAGCTTTACTAATTTTACCATTCACGTCTGTTTTATTCAGCAAAGCTTAGAAACCAAAACGCAAAGGGGGAAAGAACCCCCTGAATGTGGTAGCCTTATTGCGAGAAAGGTAACGTTTTCCCGACTTGTCTACACGGAAAAGATTTGTTTCGTATTGCATCGACGTGCACATGTAAAAACTATAAGTACAGACTTACAGAAGTTGTCAGTGCATTTATCATAAGTTATCTTGAGTCATAGATTTACATTGTGTTACTGTTTCAAAAATATGGTACAAACTACCAGTGTAGCCTTCACTCATACTCGCATTCAGTCCCTTCCACACTTAGCGGACAGTGTTCATTGTTTGACCAACCTCTGTTTGAGGTGACCAAGAGCTAAACAAGTACAGCCTTCTACGGAGGTAATGTTCCACTCAAAGATATCACCTAACACTGAGAACGTTTTGGCTGTTTACTCAGGAAGAGATATAGCAACTCACGTTACTGCATGGCCAAGCCCTGGGCCAAGGGACACCGCACTGCCAATAGCATAGGCAGAATGCTGTGTAGCAGAATTATAATGCAGGCGTGAATTATTTCATTCATTAAATTATGTTAGAGTAAATACAACAGTTAGAGCGAAACAAATTTAAAGACGTGAGTGAGTGAGTGAGTGAGTGAGTGAGTGAGTGAGTGAGTGAGTGAGTGAGTGAGTGAGTGAGTGAGTGAGTGAG
>WURT03011421.1:0-13535 GCA_009936505.3 Holothuria glaberrima | reverse complement strand
CCTAGTTTCCACTGTTTTGGTTTCAATGTGCAAATACTAGGGAATAATGGATCTAACTTTGCATCACATTTTGCCATATGCTGATAAATGGAAGTATACTAGGGTTGGACCGATTATCAGCATTCAACATAGGTTTTGGCCCAAATCCCTCATTTTTGTCCTGTATCAACTTCAGTAAAGTTAACATAAAATGCAGATACTCCCCAACCAATATTTCTCGTCTTACACTTCATGAAGGGCTACATTATTTTACTATGTTAACTGTAAATCTCAGTATCTTACTTTTTAAAATGACACATATCAAAGTAATTTTATGCCCAATAGCCTATGATTCATAGTGCTGTACACTCATTTTTCAAATACCGGCATGGTATCGGTATCAGCTGATATTGAGAATTGAAATATCAGTAAAATTAGTTTTTTGTGATATCAGCACATCACTAAAACTTGCAAGCAAAAATGCCAACATATTTGGCAGTTGTGTGCCCACTGTTGTCACTGTTACCATTGTTACTGTTAATTAAGAAACATAAAGGGTGTTTAGTACAGCAACCAACCATTTAATTAATTACAGGAAATATAAAACTCAAAAAGTAATTTTGGGCTTTGTCTTTTTACCAGAAAATTGGGGAAACCCCTCAGATATATACATGTACATGGCCATTGGCCAAAAATCTCAACACTTACATTATTACAAACAAAAACCCTACAGGTAAATACTGTATATAAAAAAAAAGACATACTGCAACACGTCTTTGCTTTTACTTTTTGTAGCGGTTTGACTGGCTAATTACAGCACAATGAGCTGCAATAAATTACTGCCTGACACAGTTAACAGTTCTCAACATTTCAACCAGTTTTGCTATATAAACATGTGTGCAAAATTGATTTTACTGTCAGTATATTTCACTGTTTTAGTGAACCTAGGGTTAAATGTCTTCAAAGTGTGCTGTGCTTCTTTCAGCATAATTTTAAAGGTCGCTTGAACCTTTCTGAGCTCTCTGTCTAGCTTCCTTGTGTGTACCACCACCCTGATGTAAAGTAATGCCTTTGACTTATCAGTTCCACTGTACATCATTTTAGACTAATGAGGGAATTTTACACTGGTGATGCACAGCATTATTTTGAAACTTATGGATATTCTCGGCATGAGTGAAAAATGTGTTTTATGTGTGTGTGGTGGTGGTGGTGGTTTTTTTTTATTTTTGCAGTAAAAATAACATCAGTTGTGATGTATGAAAGAGCAGAATTTGTTTGAGACTTACTTCAATATTTAAGGGCAGAGTTCTGTAGTTATTTTGTGCACAGTGTTTGAGGTGGGAAGTGCCACATGAAACCTGCAGATATATTTCTGCCCTTTCTTCTGTGCAGCTATTCATGGCTTGTGTTTCTGCCTGTCCCTTGATGCTACTATACTGTACATAATGTGTCTTTTCACCACTATGCTACAGAACTGTACACAGTTGTTTCTGCCCTCTCCTCAGTGCAACAATACTATATTACACATGCCTTTTTGTTATTGCTCTCAGGTCCATGGTTATTTTATGGATTAAGTGAAATATGACAGACAAACAGACCTTTACTAAGAAAGTGTAATTTTTATTGGATTGTTGGTTTCCATTTTGTGCCATGTTTAAACATAGTACAATAATTTTAACCATGATAATGGACCTGATAGGTACTGGAACAGTTTAAGTCAAATTTGGTCATGGATCATCCAGGCCCTGTTTTGTAGGGTTAATTAAGATCTACAGTATCTTAAGTTTGATTTAATAGGACTATTGCTTGGTAAATCAGACATAGGATAGATTGTAATTCTTTATGGGACAAGACCATATTTGAAGGCAAATGTTTCGTACAAAATAGTTATCAATGCATATCTTTCATATGTGAAAAATTTCTTTTCAAAGTAATAACCATTTGCATTGTTTTGAGAGAGCCATTTGTTAAGGGGATATTATATAACACCTTATTAATTTCTCTACACCTGATTGGAAGATTGGTCGTCACATGCCATGAGTTATTTGGTAGTTAACCTACTGTTGTGGGTATATACTAACCCATGGCGGTAACAACAGCTATGGGGTACGTAAAATCAAATATTGACCAAAATCTATGATTTAGGAAGTTAGGTGTTATATAAAACAAATAATGAATGTTTTCCATTTGTGCGATAGTTCGCCTCATTGAATAAATCGTTCAGTCTTTCAACTCATGAAATTATTCATACTATCGCACTCATAAACATCCATTATTTATATTTTATTAAACCTATACAAAGTCTGCACTATGCATCGTAGGTCATATGTATATGATATTGGTACACCGTTTTGGTTAAAACTGTAAAGAATTCATCATAAACAAAGTCTGAGTGCAAAATTTTGTAAACTGATGTTTAGCATTTTTAGAATATTTATAAAACAGACAAAGTATTGGCTGTACTGCATATTTCTACCATGTTGTTGCCAAATTCATACTTTCAATAACAGGTTGCTTCTGGTAAACTTATAGTACATTATCTGTGCTTCCATAAACAGTATTCATTATAGCATGAGTACACAATACTAGGGACAATCAAGATCAGTGCAGATGCCACTGTTTGAACTAGAATACTTAGGTATGATGCATTTATGAGGAAGAGTTGCTCTCAAATAATTAAATTAGGTTAACATTTTTGTAATATATATATTTGGTTTTAAAAACTTACTAAAAGACAACTCCTTTATTTTTGCCCAAGTTGCTGTACCATAATTGCAAAATATCTGTGCTGTATTGTGTGGTGCAGTGAAGCTTCATGAAGGTTCATATTAGGGACATGAGAGATTTGAAATGTTTAGGTCATGTTTGAAAATAAGGTTAAGGCTGACTACGCACATGCCCTTTAACCTCTTGCATTAAAATTTCAGCTCAGTTTCATGCAAAATCCCATGCCTCCAATTTGAGATATAATCATTTTACTTTGTGGAGGACATCAATTTGATATATAATCATTCTGTTTTGGTGAGGCCATCCAGAGCTGAGGGAAGACACAAATTAAGAGTATGGTAAAGGTTTTGACTACCCAGTATTCCTGTGGGGGATGTTTTCTTGTAAAATGAGCCAAACAAGATATGTTTGACAACATCATATTTTATTGGTCTCCATGGTCCTTTGTCCTTGAGAGTAACAGACATTGCAGAAGCACAGAATTGTGCCAGGCTTTGTTGTTTCCCATTTGTTTTTCATAGTAATTATGATAATAGAAGTTAGCATATATGTGCTAGACTCTGATGGGGTACCTGGATGTCATGTTGGGCAAAAACTTGTAGAAGGAAGTGGGGAATATTGTAGCTCTTACCCAAGTACTGTAGTTTTCCAAGGTAAGGGTAACTACGCTTGTGAAGTAGTGCTGCTGATCTGTCCACTTTTTACAAGAAGTGGGTCTTTCATCAGGGCTTGATTTTAGCAGTAATCTGGTCACCCAAGGCAACCAAAATTTGTGAGGAACAACCAAACAGAACAGGGTTAGTTGTGCAAAAAGATAGCTTCTAGGCCTATACTGCAAAATTTGTTCTTGGGCGACTAAATTTTCTTTTGGACAACCAAAAAATGGCAGACAGGTTGTCCAATGGACAACCATAAAATTTTCTTTAACTCAAGGCTTGTTCATTTTACCATTTCTGTACAGTATAAGGTTGCATATTGGTAATATACTGACTTGTAGTGAGTAGCTAGATTTACTCATATTCATGGTTGTGCACAATTGCCTGTTCTCATACTCATGAGAATGGTTTTGTACTAGTAGCCTTATCATACTCATACAGGTAGATATTTGAAGTTATGCATTGGGGCTAATGCAAAGTTTTTTAAATGTACTCATTAGGGCTGTGCTGGCTGAATTGTGAACTGACTGACCTATTCATTACATGTTCGACATAATATGTCATTTTGTGTTATCATTTTTTTATCCTAATTAATCAGTCGCCATGGTTCAGCTTTATTCCTAAATCCATTTTGGCAATGACCAGAAGTTGCTTACCCAAAATCAAAAGTTTAGACCCAAACTTGCAAAACAAGAGCGAAAAGGTGTAATGCCAATTTATACACAGTCTTCATTGCCCAGCTTTGTACACTATATCGATCAGTTCACACAATGAGCTGCGAGTATATAAACTAATGCTTTCACTCAATCTTTGCAAGGATTACAAAATATATCAAAGATTTGATTAAACTACACACCACATGCTACAACAATCCAATACCCCTTCTTAACTGTGAAACTCTTTGAAAACTTGATAAAAAGACTAAAAAGTTACCTCTAGTCAGCAGAAAAATACAGTATGCTAAACATTGCCCTTTATAAGTGCACTTTGGGAATTTTCCCTGGTGTAGTGTGAGTCAACTTCTTGTATGTAAGGAAAAGAGTATCAAGTGCTGCACGTTGTGCATAACAGCATTCATAAAGGGTAAGACCTCCTGGACAGGGCACAAATTAACAGTTTGGGTCTCACAATAGTTGTGTTGTTGAGTGCAGTAACATTCTATGGTTGACTTATTCAGTTGTTGTGAGTGGTTGCAAGAATGAATGTGACTGAATGCCTAATCAGATAAACTTACAGTGAAAAGAAAATGGGAACAAGTGAATCTTTTCATTCTTTTGTTTTCTCAGAGTTCATGCAAAGCAGAAGTTCCTTACAGCCATTCATTTAGAACTTCATTACTGATTACTTTAGTATCATTTTCAAGAATTTTGACTTAATGTCTTTGCTTCCTGTCAGGTTGGAAGCTAGAAAATATTTTCAGCATTTATTTAGCAATGTTAGCATTGCTGTATGTCTTGTGTAGTGTTGATCTCTTCACATTGTAGATTTAATTTAACCAAATCCTGAAAATACTTGATGTAAGTCCTCTTTACTGCCAAACAAATTGACCTGCTGGCAAATATTCTGAGGGTAACAATTGAAAGCATTGTAGTGTTCATGTAGTCCTGGTAAAATTTTTTTCTGATTTAGATTATAAATTACAGCTTTTAAATAACTTTGTATTTTGTACTGTTTACAAAGTATGTCCATATATATGTGAAAGCACCCTGCATCTTCTAAATTATTGTCCAAATGGAAACATGATCCTCAGAGCTAAGTCATTGCAAACAAGATATTAATCCAAGTTTGCTTATAGTGTTAGAACTGTTTTACAAACAAGCTGTTGACTCTCAGTCCATGGAAGAAAGCCTACTGAATGAATTTACCAGGGTACAGTAGTTTCACCTCAGTAGATTCCTTAGAAAATTAGCTGCGGTACAGTATTGATGAAATGAGACAAAGAGCTATCCATTGATTTTTCTTCGTATTGGTGCCTGTCTTGATGAAATGGAAATTATGCTGGTTGGGGTGTGTGACTGGGATGGTGTTGGCTGTTCTGTGGTATTCCTTGTTTACTTCTTTATATTTTATATCGCAGAGAGTATCACATTCTTCAACTACAGCAACCATGTGAGAACGTTAGCAGGTGTGAAGTTGTTGCTATGGTGACAGTGTCAGCATTGGAAATGCCGCTCATAGCTGGCATGTCATAGATGTCTTGGCTTTATTCATTGGATGTGGGTCATGGTACCCAGGATCACACTATTGACTAAAGTATTTGCAGCAATATTTTGCTAACATTCCAGTCATTGGCATGCCTTGGTACTCAGTTGCATGAGTATGGAATATATTCATTCACTGCTGTTTCCAGCTGGGCTGTCTATTTTAGATGCCAAAGTTATTTTTACCCCACTTAGAGCAAGCATCCCTAATTTTGTAAAGAGAGGCAGTGAAGACTACTAAAATGAGTGACAGAAGTCTATTTGTGACTACAGTACTTGTGCAATCTTGTTTTGTTTTATAGTAGATGGACAAAAAGTATTATAGTAATGGACAGGATCAAAGTATTATAGTAATGGACAGGATCAAAAGAAACATTTATGGTACTTAGTGGTCAGGAGCACAAGCATGCTGTATATTAGCAAGGGGTACAGTAGAGTTGACTCGAAGCTAGTGTTGGACAAATTATTGGTGTTTCAATATTGGTATTGGATGGTATTTCTGCTGTCCATCCTCTAGCAGTGTAACTGAAAATAACTGTACTTGCTAATATCCAGCATATACTGGAATATATTATACCCTTTGGGGAAATTAACAACCTTTGGTATTAGGTCCGAACAGTAGGTTGAAAAGGTTGTAAACATATTTTAAAAGCAATCATGCCTGCTTGCCTCAAGTTCACTTTTGGTAGAATATGTGATAATTTTAGCCACCAATGTCTCAAGAATGTAACATGACAATGAATGGAAGTTTTATCTGAATGCTTACATTTAGTTCCTCTTACATCCAAAATAAATATTGGTCTGGATTAGGCATAGTCTGTCAATTGAAGGGTTTCAGAAGTCACTGTTTAATAGCATTGAACTAGTTATGATTTAGGTAGTCTACTGCACAGAATAAATTTACAAGTGAACTTGATTAAAGAACTTGTGAGTACAATTGAGTCACATCTGCTTAATTGAAAACCTTTTGCAATATTTTGTTTTTGTATAAAATTCATACAAATTCATGAAGCTTTTCTCTGTAATGAGCATTTAACTTATGATTTAGGTAGGCTACTGCACAGAGTTAATTAACAAATGAATTTGATCAAAGAACTTGTACAGTTGAATCGCTACTCCTTAATTGAAAACCTTTTGCACTATCTTATTTTTATATAAAATAGCCTACATATAAATTCATGAAGTTTTTCTCTGTAAAGAGTATATATTAGCACACACAAAGTTCTGCATTACGACTTTGCATCAGTTTGTACATTTTAGCTTCAAAGCATGCCTTGTCATCTGTTTACTTGAAAAGCTTCAACTATTCTAGTCAATATTTGGCAAACTCAGAATAGTTTCAGGAAGCTATTTTTAGGTCATTTTATTAAGTCTGCTGGAAGTTACAAGATGCAATTTATTTACATTTTGATAGGGAATATTGTGTATCAGTTCCATTGTTCAGGCTAAATTGTTTGCACATTTATAGCTGTATGTACAGTAGCTCTTGTGTACTGTGTATGCATAATTAAGTTGAATGTGTGCCTCATCTTTGGGAGTTAGTTTCTTCAGTTGGCATAGGCCTACATGATTTCTTGTCACTTAAAAAAAACAACTGAAGAGTCTTAATTTGGAATGGGCAAAAGTTGAGTTGCACTTTGTATGGAACAACCACTTTATATTTCTGAGTGGGAAAATAATGAGAATAAATTGGAATCTTAGAATATCAAGGGTGGGAGACTTTGAGTGTGTGTTTCTTTGAAGCTGATCATCATTTGATGTTTACAGGTAAGCATGGTATGATACAGCAGTACCAATGCAGATAGGTATTATTTTCAGTAGTGCTAGAATACTATGATTAATGTTCGTGCTGTTAATAATTATGCCATGCAGGCTTTGTGTCTTAGATACCAGATGAAATAAGTACAGTACCTCTGATGATGAAACCCTGAAACATACAATAACTTGGTCATAGACTCTTGAATCGTAAATTTGTCATGACATTATCTGACATACCAATTTAAGCAATTGAGATTTTAGGTGACATTTAAAATGTTAAGAATGTTTTTCTTTTTTTGAGTTTTAGTAGGAGTAAAAAACCTTTGAATAAAGCAGTGAAAGAGGTGTTCTTAAAACATGTTTATACAAAAGGTTTAAGCAGGTAGTGCCCTTGCTCTAAACAGAAACTGCATAATGGCTGGGTGGTCCCTTAAGAGCACTAGGAGTTTCCAACTGCCTCCAACATGTATTTTAATTTACTCAGAGTAAATTTATGTATAGGCTGACAGTAACTGGGAGTCTTTGTTTGGTCTGAAATTTCTTTTGTAGTTATTTTATACAAATTTTTTCACAACTTTTTTTAAAAGGCTGTTTGCCACCCCTCCCCCCCCTCCCCCACAGAAAAAAAGAAAAAAAAAGTATCAGCACATTTCATTTCATGGCCACTTATTATAAAGCTAACACTTTCCAAGTTAAACTCACCATTTCTTGAAGACTTTTGATGATGCAAAAGTTCTGTCATTTCCTCAAGATTAATGTTTCCATTTCAAAAAGTCCGTGCTTTCACTTCTTAAATTGTATTTTCAGTTAGTGCCAAGATACTCATATTTCCGACAGTCAACTCAATTTACAGTTCGGAACACTTTCAAGAAAGGCACATGATTGCAGAAGAGTCTGATGAGACAAGTCTAAACGAAGCATGTCACCTCTTCTTGATAATTAAATCAGTAGCTCTATTTTGTTATCATTTCTACCATGCATGAAGTCTTTCATTCATATATGAGTACAATGGTTTCTTATTGGAAGGTAGTTAATAATTATTGGAAATTGAGAATTAACACTGATGAAGAAAAGTCAGGGGATGCTATGCTCATGTCATTTCTGCAGTGGCAGGTGTTGCAGTCTGTGAACTGCAGCTGGTTTTAGAAGGAATGGTTTTAGGTTGGAATTGAAATGTTATATGCCTCCTTTTACCCTCCCCTCTCCCTATGCCAAGGGAAATAATAACAAATGGGGGAATAACAGCAAGCTGTAGCGATCTTTGTTATAAGCAGCGTTACTCTACAGGTATCAGTCGACTACCATGATGACCAGGCATAAAAAGTAAGACTCCTTTTCAAGCTACCCTACATGAAATATCAGCAGATGTGACTAGGTTGCCCAAATTATTTGTTTGTCTTGGTTCATGGCTATTTTATAAGTTAATTGTGATAATTCCAGGTTAATGTATAATTTTTAAATTGCATTTAGGGATTGTCTTTAGCTAACCAATTTTTAAGCTATTATTAGTATTTAGCAAGTTTTATAAAATTCAACACGATTCTGCTTCTGATGATGACATTTAACAGCTTGGAGATACTGTACAGTAAATATTGATAGACCACATCAAGGACAGCATGATTAGTTCTGAATATCAGTCTAAGATAAAGATGGTTTACTTCAGTCCTCTAAGCTCAGTATTCTCAGCCATTCTCACAAACATCAATTTGTGCTAAATGAATGTTTGCATGCCAAGACATTACAGTACCTGAAATTATTGAGAAGTGTATGTCTCACATCCATAATGTCCCACAGCACATAAGAAAATAGACCTCTGTTTTGTTATAAATGTTAATGAAAATCCCAGACTGCAAGTACATGTATGTGCCAAAGGCAAATCATCAGTTCCAGTTGTAAGTTACAGTAAAACACTGGGGACAGGTGATAATCCACCACAGAAACTGCTTTGGTTTGTTTCAGAATTGAAAGAAATTGCAAGGATAGCCAAGAGTAAGTATACCAGCTGATGCAGTCTTGAAGATGGCCAAGCAGCAGCTGCTGAGACAAGTACAGAAAATATGTACACTATCCTCTATGCCTATAGTCCTGTGTCACCATCTTAGCAAAACACTCTCCCTATTTTGTCAATAGAGCAAGGGCAGGACTAAGGGGTAATGATTAGAAGCAAATTGTCAAATCAAGCATTTGAAACAGGTCAGCCATAGCCATTTCTTATTAGTTCTTGTCAGCGTACTTAGAAATTGCTATGCTGGCGAGTGTCGCTGCGATCATTTTCAAGCAATTTAGTACCATGTGTGTCAAGCTGGTGGACTACTGTAGATCTTGATAATATTGACCTTAAGATGTGCAACCTCATCCAAAAATTGATTTCTTCTTTTTCTGGCAGTTAATTTTTATGAGGGTTTCTTCAGATATTCTGTTCATTGAAAAAGGGCAATTTTGGAAAAGTGTTACATTTACCAAGGTGGGTGGCAGGAAAAAGAAATTTCAGATGCTGTCAGATTAGCATCAAAGCTTAAGTTAATGGTATATGTTCCATTTCATCAATGAAAGTCATTCAAACAAAAAACAAAAAAAAACATGGAGCTATCGATCTCCAATTGGTAAATTGGTTTCTAAATTGAACTTATTGTCAACTTTTATGCATTCACTACAATTTGAATTTGCATACAGGCCAGGTACAGTAGCTTGTATATATACACCCTGTAATACTCCATGGTTCATTTCATCTCTGAACCAGTTTTAGTGGTGGAGGAGGCTGGAAAAATTTATCTAAGTTTGTCCAAAGTTAACCTGTGATTTGTTATGTTTTTGTTGAACTCAAAAAACTTAAAACCTTCTTGTTTTATAGAAGATACAGTATTAGAGCTTTGTGCTAAGATCTTTTTGATCAGTTCTGCCATTATGTCCTAAGGGTGATGAAGAAAACATGAAAATACAATGTTTTCAATTTATAAAACAAATAATGTTCCACTCCTAGTTTCATTATATGTTACTATAGGTGAGAAATTTACCTAAAATTTTCTGTGAACTTGTTCCAAGTCTTTTTTGTGTTGATATTGATACATTTCAATTTGATTGTCTAAGCGTCCGCTAAACCCAGAGTTGTGTTTCATCAATCATCACTTCCTAAGAGAGATTTTTGCATCCTGAATATGTAAACTTTCTTCCCATTACAAGTGCTTTTCACTGACTGAAATGTCAACTTTGGAAATTTGATGACAGAAAAATTTGAATGGCTCTTAAGATTTCAGCATTTCTTTTGTATTTTATTTGGCATGCCATGGTAAGACTGGTTTCAGTCCAGTCTATTCTGTTTTAATAGTCTTTCAATAATTTGTAAAATAAAACATTTAAATCAAGGGTTAATGACAGTACAAAACACTTGTCTTCAAACTTCAAAAAATTGGTTTTCTACTTTCAGGGTTGAAGGTAAGAATGTGGCTGTGTGCAGTTGTTTTAGAGTAAAAAGTATAACTCAGCTTGACATTGTGGGTAGTTGCAAAGTAATTAGGCCTATAACTTGTAACAAGTCAGTCTGAGAAAGGGTACCTGCACATAAATCTGTTCATGAACTTGGAAATTGCACAATAAAATTGGAATGTCCTTCAGTTGAAACTTTCTTCTTAATGTTTCTACAGTACCCCCTGACAAAGAGGAAATGCCTGTTGTCGGTGAATGAAACTTGAAAGTCTTGCTTTTTTTCAAAAAATTATCATATATAGGCTAGAAATGAAATATATTTATAGACTGTTGTTAGTATATAAAACATTGCTGCACGTAATGTCCACCCCCTTTCAGTTATTATTTGTAATTTGAATAAGGATGAAAGAGGAAGGATATGTTTGCACAGTTAATTCAGATTACGTTAATAAGATAAAACTAACATTGTGTATTGTTTTATATTCGTACTGTATATCAGTGCTCATACAACTTTGTCTGGGAGAAAGTTAGTGCCTTTTTGAGTTGTTGGTCAATTCTTGCTCCGCCCACTGTACTGATTCATGTTGACCTTAAGTGGTGTTCTGTAGACAGCTGTCTTTGACGTATTTTGTGTTGCACATAGTTGATTAGAAATGCACAGTCATTAGAAATATCAGCTGAGTTGGAAAAGCAGGGTCTATAAAAAAGTGAAAGTATGTTATGTTTAACCCACCCTCATTTTTCCTGTGCAGTTGTAGAGGAAGTGTGTTGTATTTTCCTGAGTTTGGTTACCATCTCCAAAGTGGAAATTTTGACAACCTGTGAAGTGTTGCACACGTGTCCAAAAGCAGATTCCCATTATCAGAGTGGTACAGGTCTACAGTATGCTGTAAGGCAGTGCCAGCCCTAAGGGTTTGAACCTGGGAGGGAATTCCTTCCCTGAAAGTTTTGTTGGGAGGGATTTTCAAAATCAAGGAGAGAGTTGTCACTTGGTAAAGATTCTATTGCAATTTATTGTTCAGAAATTTGTTGGGAAGGATTTTCAAAATCAAAGAGGGAGTTAACACTTGGTGAAGATTAGATTGCAATTTAATGTGTGTATTATAATTGTACTACCATCTCATCTGTGGAGAAGTGTGCAGGATTTTCCCGCATTAGATTAATTTATATGTGCTGGATTCAGAAGACAGAAGTGGGATTCATGCAATCCCGTGCCTTAGTGCGAACACTGCCGTAAGGAGGCCTCAATGTCATAGGATTTGTATGCTATAAAGAATAAACATAGTTTTTACACAAAGGAATTTAATAAAATGCACCTTGTACATTATGTTTTAAGAAAGAATAATATGTTCACACACTTTTAGTAGATATTTTGTATTTTTTGGTCTGGGTGAACTTGGTAACATTAAAAGGACTTGTGTGCTTAGAAAGTGAGTGTGGAAGAGTCTATCTGGTTAAAGCATAGCTCTAATAACAACGTTATGTTGCATTTGAGGATCTATGTCAGTTTTGTGAAGGCATTTTAGATTGCACAGTGAGTATACTTGGCATCTTTCAAACCAGTGACTCAGGTAAAGATTTAATATGAATTTATTGCAAAGGAATATGTCACTTGATGGAAGCTTGATTTACACTGTTTTAAAAGCTTCACTTTGTAAATTAGGCGAGGCTTCCACCATTGTGTATACATATTACTCATAAAATTTGAAAAGGGCTATGAAATGTGGCAAAAAGTGTAAAATACCATAGAAAGGATGCAACATCATAAAGTGTTAAAATTTGAGATGATCATGATATCATGACATTGCAAAATCTCTTAAAAACCCTTAATGTACTCTGATGTGCTATGTTCCACTGAGGTGCATTCACAGCTTGATACAAAATGTCTGAAACAAGTGAGTGGAAGGCATTCAGTAGGGTATGTCCAACAATCCATGAGCAATGAATTTATACTTCTTAGTCCTTTTTAATATATAATGTTAAAACTTTCTAGGAAGAAATTTTTTCTAAACACCCCAAAAGTGCAGCGGGAGCATTGTTGAAAATTTCCCGTTCTATCTGTCTCTCAGCCCCTAAAGAGGTCAGATTTCTGGCTAGTGCTAAGCATAGGGAGAAAATTTGAAATTGTTAGTCATGTTAATCATTTCCCAGAAATTTTGAAATTGAAAGTTACATTTCAGTCCCAAAATATGACATGGGTGTCTACAATTGATGCTATTTTTAACCTGTATGGTCTTGAAAGGTCGTAGGTTAATTCTAAACATTTTTCTCTGTAGTAATTTCACAGATGAAGGGGAAATAAAGAGATCAGCCTCCTGCCAGCAGAAATATGATTTCTGGCATGAAGGAATGTTTTTAATTGGTAGCAAGTGCAAGCTTGAAATGTTTAGTAGTGTGTTAAAGTTAAAAACAAGTTTTTCAGTAATATAAATAGTTAAGTGTCAAATTTATTCATCTGAATCTGTTAATGTACAGGTGGGGATATTAGATAAAGTGCATGGATGTCTTAAGATGTATGGTTGTTTTAAGATGTATGAAATCATTGGTATTCCATTATTTTAATATTCTTTGGATCCCGAAATTTGCTATAGTATATAGGTACCAAGCGAAGGATGTGGATTGTGGTATGATATTTACATCATAGAACATGAAATATTGCAATGAAATTCACATCCGGATGGTTCAATTTCAGGTTGTATGAAAGAAGATTACAGCTCTACTGTAATCACATTAAGTCTTATTAGCTCAACAAGTTGAGCTATTGTCATGGCAATGCGTCTGTCTGTCTGTC
>WURT03011410.1:0-16368 GCA_009936505.3 Holothuria glaberrima | reverse complement strand
GAAAAATAGTTGGAAGCAAATCTTTAATCGACTGAGCCCACACAGGTGGTCTCTTTAAAGGGTTGAGCAACAGCGGCGTTGCCACTCTAGTTGTTATGTTGTCACTTGCACATGTTCACATGAAGTAGTACAGTAGAAAACAGACGAAATGAAGCAAATCTGCAAGGTTAAGCTGCAGAAAAATTGAAATGGCAATGGGATGTACTGAAAGACTAGAGTATATCCATAGGCGTAGGAAGCTGTTGATACGAGGGGGGGCTGAAACTTGTTTTGAGGGATTTGAGGGATCTTAGATGCAATTTGGTGCACCATTTTGAACAAATTTTGAGGTAAACTACTGCAAATTTTTGATATTTTTTTACAGAAGAGGCAAGGGGTTTTTGTCCTTGGAAAGTGGGGGGCTGAAGCATACTTCCCCCCCCACAAATTCCCCCTGCTTCCTATGCCCTTGAGTATATCCCAAGTATACCTTGCTTTTGGTTTAAAGGACAATTCTTGACATCCCAGACAGTTATCAATTCTCTCAACTAGGCAACTTGCAGCTCCTCCCATAACTGTATAAAGCTCCTCCTTGTGCAGACACAAACCTATGTTATTGCTTAAGGCCATGTCCTGGTGAGCATACAAGGCTGCAGTTGTGTAATACAAACACTCTCTCTGCATTGTGTGTAATGTGAGCTACTCTCCATCTTTTGAATGGTCAGAGTTTGATGTCAATAAAAGAGCAGTCACCACCTGTGAATTTTGATACCCCCACACTAAAAATATACTTTGGGGTGACAAAAGTTTGTCTTTAAAGTTTGGTGTTGCTTCTCCCACAAATAAAGGCATGGTATGTTTTACCAGCAAGAATGTTCTTTTAAAGAGACTTTCATTCTATGAACTCATGATACCCGATGAAAAGTTTGTGATTGTGGAGTATTCACATTCCCACATCTTGAGATTATGGGAGAAATCAGAAGGAGTATAATGTAACTCCCGCCAATCATTCAATTTAATGAATGAAGAAAAATGTATTTATTTAGCTGGTGCTATTGCCGAGTGGATAGAGGTGGGGACATTTGAATTGATGAAGCTTAGCAACTGGGAAGTGCGGGGTTCGATCTCTGGCCGTGCCAAAGTTAAAGGTGGGTTTTTCTTCCAAGACCAATTACAGTTTTCCAATCTGAACTGGCCTTCAAAAAAGACACCTAATTTGACATAAATTGTTGAGTTTGTTAGTCAGCCGATGTAGATTTGTAATTTATGCCATATAAAGGCTTACCCCGCATTCATGATTGACTAGTGTCGTAAAATAACTGCCCTTCAAGGCCTTAATTATTATTATTGTTGTGCTTTATATATGACATATTGTTTCCTCATCAGACCTTTTTTTCAAAGTATTATATTGTCAATTTATTTACTTACCTGTTTCAGTGGGCAGAGACAAATTTTTCCACGCAGTGGTGCTTTGAAAATTTCATCCAGCATCGGTCAATGCGAAGGGCGAGAGATGTTCGAGACCAACTGGTTGGTTTGCTGGAAAGGGTGGAGATCGAACTAACATCCAACAGTATGGACACAGTTGCTATCAGAAAGGTATGTCATGTAGCCTAGGATGGCTACATCAAAATATTTACTCTGTGTGAGGTGGGGCATATCGTCAGAAGTATTCTCTGTAGTGGGTGAACACACAAATCAAGACTCCATGAAATAGTGTCTTGACTTGACATAAAAGTTTGAGGTATGCATCATTGTCTCGGAGAAATGTGATGGTAACACTTCAGAGGTATGGAATCATTCTAAAATACTAGTTCCCTCAAAATAATGGAATAATTCACAAGCTAACAAGGTTATTTGCCTTCAATGTATTTTGATTGTGGTAGAAATCAATTTCATTGACCAACATTGTGTTCATATAAGAAGGTATTTGCCAAATTACTTTTCTTTTCATCTTGTTGTCCTGACTTGCATTGGTTCATGTTTTAAGAACAATCAAAGATCTAAAAACTGAAGGTATGTCTTAAGTGATGACAACAAGAACATCACTAGCTTCTCAAAGGGAAGGGGGAAGGGGGACAGAGGGGATGACATTGACCAGAATTACTTCAAGTGCAAATTGCAAGCCTTTAAAGTGAGGAATCAGGGGCTCACTTATGGTCGTTGGACAAATTTTGAGGGGAAATGATCTGCAGTGTAATCTGAGGCATTTTCCCATGATCTTTATACATTCAGTCATTGCTTCCACCATTTTCATAAAACCAGCTATATTGCAAGCTATGGAATCGAACATATGTAATGGTGGGAAGGGGGGAAGGGACATTTACTTTTAAAAGTGGTGGGGACATGTCCCTCTGTCCCCACCTGTTGAGGCCCATAGCTGAAAAGTAAAATGACAACAGAAATAATTGACCATGCAATGTACTAGTCCAAAGGAAAATGTTACATTTTGTGGTGCAGAAAGTTTCATATGTTTAACACCATAATTTGTAGATATGGAGTGGTATTTAGTTCAAAGTATTAGACAGTCATGTAACTTTATTTCTGAGATTTAAGTTTCTCACCGACAAAAATACACTGCTTTGTAGATCTCATGAATTTGTCCACTTGAATTTTTGATTCCTTGCCAAAGGAAGGCAAGGAATCTATATGATGGTGATGTCATGTGTGTGTATATGCTTTGATGGATTGAAACTTGGATGCAATGTTTCTTGGGTCATGGGCCATTTGGGGTGTACACGGAAATTTTGGGTCCAAGGTCCCATTTGGGCCCTATGGGCTATTTTATGAAAAATTCATGTGCATGGATTTTCTTCAAACATGGACACAAGGTTCCTTGGGTCATGGGCCATCTTGGGTGTACAGGAATTTTGGGTCCAGGGTCCAATTTGGGCCCTATGGGTCATTTTATGAGAAATTCATAGGTCATTTGGGTTGTACAGGAATTTGTGGTCCAGGGTCCCATCTGGGCTCTATGGGCACATTTTATGTAAAATTGGCAAAAAGATTGTCCAAATATGACAGCTACCTTTCTAGAAACTAGTACTTCCTTGTATTATGATCACTGACACCTCAATGCATCTATTGCTTTCAAACTAGCTTTATAAAATTTATTCAGTTTGAGCTACTGCACCATTGGTGCTCTAGTTTAAAAATGCAGGAACCTTACCTGTCTTTGTAAGTGAGTAGACGTACCTGCAATTTTTGTGATGCCACAGATGTCCAATGTAAGACCATGTGTGAAACAACATTTTATGTAAATGCTGCCCTCTATATTGATTTTGAAGTTAGTGCCATGGTGTCAAATTCCATTTTCCCTGCCAACAATTAAGTCACAATATTGGTTTACCCTCATAAAGTAAAAGCAAAGTCTCTGAGTTTTCTCCCTTATGTAATGATAATGATACATTGTAAAGTAAAAGACTTACTTTTATACAGAAAAGAAAACTACAAAAATTAAATAAAAGTTTGGAAAAATCATGGGAAAAATTTAAATAAATGGGGAAGAAAGTCAAGAAAATATACACACAAATACAATTGTAGTACAGCTTTACTTTCCTGTTAGGGATGTGCGAGCCTAAACCAAGAGAAGAAAATAACAGAATTTTGCAAAAAAAAAAAAAAGAGATTGTTTTAGGTCATGGAAGAGGTAAAATTTGACCTTATAGAATGCAGAAAACTTGCCAATTTTAACAAAAGAAAGGTGCAAGAGAGATGTTGAAAGCTAAACTTTTTATTAAAGTCTGTCATCCATTTGATGATAGGATGGACAAAAAGAAAATCTTGAATGGCTGATATAGTTTTTAAGTTAACAATTAATTGTGGATGGCATTTAATGTTTCACAAGCTTATCTTTAATGCAGTAATCATATCTGTGTTTCTTTCATTTCATGACAGGCTATCACTGCAGGATTTTTTTACCACACTGCTAAATTTAGTAAGGGAGGCTCTTACAAGACTGTTAAACACCAGCAGTCTGTCATGATTCACCCCAACAGCAGCTTATTTGAAGAGCAACCTCGTTGGTTGATCTATCATGAGCTGGTTTTCACCACCAAGGAATTTATGCGGCAGGTAAAGTTACAAAATATTCCTTGAATAAGTTTGATAATTGGTCTGCACATGTGCACATCAAAATTATATGGATAGTGATACACATTGGTACATGCAACACATGTTGCAGACTTCATATTGTTTTTAAATTTGTCAAATTACCCTTGTCAAATACATTGGAAATATTTAAGTGAGTTCTTAGGTGTGGTATTGTGTTCTTGGCTGCATGTAAACTGCTTCTTTGGTGTAAAAATTTGTATAATAGTCTGCTGTAAAGTAGGATGGAGACCTATTTTTGTGCAGTTACAGCAGGCTGGCTGCACATAGATTTCAGCTTTATGATAAGTGTATGTACATATTGCAAGAAAATTGGGGACGAACGAATATTAGGGAAATCGTTGTACAATGTGCTATGCTCTATTCGTTTATCATGCATGTATCCCACAATTCCATGCGATGTACATGTTATCACTCTCACTTATTGGTATCAGTCTATTACAGCTTTACTAATGTTAGAGGCACATTGGAACTTAATGTTATTTTAGCCAAACTAATAACTTAATATTATCTTCGCCAAAATTAGAACTGAAAAAAGTAGAGAAGTTCAGGAGAGATAGCTTTGGCAAAAAGTGGTACTCTCCACTCATTTGATACTTGTAAAAAATATTTTTTTGCTTTTGGGAGGGGGGTGTTACAGGGTGCCATCTTAAAGCATTAGCTGCATTATGTAAGGTAAAAAATTACTCTTCTGCATGCAGCATCATTTATGTGTGAAGTGCATTAAATTTGAAGGCAATTTAGACTGAAAGAAATGTCGTACAAAAATATATCTTAGTAACGTAGTATCACAAAATGTTAACTTATCAAAATGGTATACATAGACTATAATGATTGGACTATCAACACAGTGTGACAAAAAGAACCTGTTGTGCCTGTAACAAGAATGTCTAAATTCATTCAGGGGTTTTCTGTCTCATATAGAAAACTTTATTGCATCTGCTCACCTCGCTGTTATTGATTGCCTTAAACATGTGAAATCCTGCAGAAAATTTGGTACTTTTGACATAGTTTTGCATCTTATTCAGAAACCGTTTGTTGTATTCAACCAGCTCATCTGGCATTTTATTGAATAATTCAGCTTCTGTCCTGTGATATTGATTTCAACTCCATTCTTTTTAGGGACGTTCTCATAAATTACTGTAAGCAAATTTATGCCCTGTGTTTGCCTATAATCACTTTTTTCAGTGTCAAAGAGTGATGCCTGATTGTGGGACTTTTGGCAGTGCTATCAACAGCTAGTGTGCATTGCACAGCTATCTCACAAGGAGAAACAAAGGTCCTTAAGTTCTCTGTCTGATGATATAAAGCAGGTTACCATTGGTGGAGGGAAACATCCTGTAAAATGCAGTCCAATGAGGGAACTTTTTATGAAAATGTTGCCCTCTTGAGTGTTGATCCCAGTGATGTATCACCTGTTGCATAATAGGAAAGTGATACTGGCTCACACATGGGTGTTCACTCAGGCTTGACAAAGCAAATAATCTAGTCAATATCCACTGCTTTGTGTGTGTGTGCCATGACAATAAGGACTTTGTGCAAGAGTCAGGGCAAAAGTTTTCCATGTGTAAAATATGACCATATTAACTATTGATTGAGTTAGTACTCTCAGAAGATTTTCCTTGCACTGTGATTCTAGCAGTGATAATCTGAAAGAATTGTTTTGCATGAAAGATGAAAAGAAAAAAAAAAGTAGACTGGCTTCTTTAGCTTGATTACATGTTGATCCTTGTAATTAAGGGTGAGGCAAACTGTGATTCATTTTTGAGCTTTCATACATTATCTGCCCCTATAATGTTGGTGGTACCAGCTGGCTCAACAAAGCATTGACGGTTTAATCCACTTGTTACAGGAGTACTAGATGTCTGATGTTTCTAGGTCATTGATATCAACTGGAGCCACTGGATAAAGGCAGAAAAGCCCTCTAGCTCATTTTGTGATATATTTCTCCCAATTGAGTGATTCTTAAAGGTATTTGCATACTATTAAAGGGGAATATTGCATTTGAAATGCACCAACATGGCATACAAAGAAAAAACCTTGAATCATTATTAAGCCATTCAGTCTCACCAATAAACCCTAGCTGTTAGCTTTATCTCTTCAAAATGTTGTGCATTATAAGAGTAGCAGATGTTGCATCATTTAAATTTTTGAAAGTTTGGGTGGACAAATTACTTTCGTGCAACAAATAACCAGATTACTTTCAGTGAGAGTCTTTTTCTGGAAAAGAAAGCTACCCTACTGCCTTGCTTTGAATTGTGTGTAATTCAGTATCTGTTAATTTTGGTTTGAAAAATATGGAAATTTTCTGTAAAACAATCGCAATATTTCTCTTTAAATTTGTTTTGTCTCCTCCCAAAGTAGCATCCACCTAATTAAACTATTAAAATATTCTTTGCATGATTGATGATTTTGTAAGAATCAGTGAATGAAATTTAAACCATGGCAACCATTGCAGTAAGTCCACAGCTGCTTATAACTACTGAAAGGTATCCCTTCCAATATGGCTGCCTCATCTTTTCAAATATTTTAAAATTTTAGGAACCATTCAGATCAAGCTGTTGACAGGTTGCTTTGTCTGCATGAAAGGATGCAAAAAAATGGAAAATACCTGCAAAGGGTCTTTTTCATACATTAAATACTGCAATTCCATTGCCTAAAATTCTGAAACCAAACATAATACTGCAGTATGAACACGCCAAACAGACATTTTAGATAGTGCTGTACCGATATGGTACGATACCGATACGTGGGAAATTAGCAGTCTACACACTAACTGTCATCCACTGGCAATGACAACCATGTGGTTTCATCTTGATGAGGTCAAATGTTGGACTTTGCATTAAAAGGTACTCAAACACAGTACCATTTTCATGACATGTAGGATGATAAATATTGCCTAGAAGATATTGGCATTTAGGGAAAAGTTTACCAATACTGATATTGGAAGAAAATGGGGAATACAAGGTGATACCAATGGTGAATGCAGATGGTCAATCCAACACTAATTACAGACAAGGACACTGCACAAGACACAAGGCTTGTAATAGCCTATAAATACCTTGTGTTTTGCTATGCAATAATTCATGGAGTAATCATAGAATACCCCGCACTTTTAAAGTAGTTCTAACCCATGGAGTCGTGGAGTCGCAGTGGCTGAGAAAATGGGATTTGGTTTTTTTTAACTCTTCTCCAGAGTTTTGAGCTCTGAGAACGACACACTCAGTCTCATGCGCTGTCTATCACGAGTCGAGTACTTTTTCAATGTGGAGTCGGAGTCGCAGTGATCAGGATATATTCGACATAGAAAAGGTGGGAGAGGAAGACTTACTCGCCTCTTGATACCCTGTTTGAGAACGACGCATCTTTGGATCCACCTGCATTTGTCAAGTGGAGTCGGAGTCGAGGTGGGAGAAAAAAAAAGGTTTTTTTTTTTGTCTCTGGAATGGGAGTCGCGTTGAGAAACTATTCTGTATGAGGACTTTGGAGTTGCTGCTGGAGTCGGAGTCGACAAATCTTTGGGTCCACCTGTATTTGTCAAGTGGAGTCGGAGTCGAGGTGGGAGAGGAAATGTTTTTCTCTGGAGTCGCGGTGAGATAAGTGTTGGATATTTAGGAATCGGGACTTGCATCCTGGCAAGTGGAGTCGGAGTCACGGTCGACTGCGACTCCAACTACACTGGGAAAGAGATGTTCTGGAAGGGAGTTATTCTTAAGAAATAGAAAGCAGCTACAGAGGGTATTCTGACTCCAGCTGCAAGCAAAGAGGTTTTGGCTTCTGACTGCGACTCTGACTCCACTTGGAAAACAGACCTTGTAGAAGGCAGAGTATTCTATAATTGTACCTAATTCATAACATAAGTAAAACCAGAAAAGGGATATTAATTTTCTGGCCTTTTTACATGTATTTGAAGTTCAATATACTTAAAAAAAAAAGAAGCATACTTGAGGCAATCTTACCATTTCCGGACAGTTGTTTGTAAAAAGTTTCATCCGGAAAACTTGAGGATATGGCTGGATAGTTACGACCTTAACCAAATTCCATTGCACCTCTTCTCAGTGACTTTCCTTTCTTTGTAAATGCTTGTATAGCATCCAGAGGAAGTAGTATTACTTAATCACAACACCTCATACTATTACCTGATTTAATGTGTGAAATTGGACACAAACCAGTCTACAGACAAACACAAGTCAACTTTGTGGTTTCAGTGACCTGTATTTTAGATGGCATGTATATGCAGCTCACTAATAAAGTAGATCTTGTTGGACAAGGGTGAAGGTCATGTAGTACTCATAATTTTGAAGGATCACTGTTATTGCTGCAAAAATACAGTTTCTTGCCAAGAATTGTGATTTTATGAATGTCAAGAAGGACTATAAATGACATTTTACTAAGCACTCTTACTGCTGCAGAATTACGGTTGAATGCCTAAAAATGTGATTGTAGGATTGTCTTGAAGGGCTTGTAACTTTAAAGGAGTACTTCAATTTTTTCAAAAATAGTTGCTTGCTTCAAAGTGTGATTATACCATCTTTGCACAGCATAGTGGTTGCACAGAGAGACAGCAAGGAAAAGGTGAAAGCTTTTGACAAAGGCTGGCTATAGAGGAATGTCTTCAGCCAGTACATGCCCTTAGCAAATGCAGCTTTAAGCATTGTATGAGGTGATATGGTAGTTAGAGATGGAATGAAAAGCTGGAAGTTCACTTTATTTAGCCATGAAGAAGTAGTGAATCTGCCATAGGTGGCAGTCCCGGGGGTGAAGATGGGGTGGGACAGGGGAACATGCACCCCAATATTTGAGATATCACCCATTGACTTTGATTTTTCACAGTAAATTTTTTGAAAATTGGTTCAAGCCCCCCCCCATATTGAGAACAAATCTCTGCCAGTGGACATAGCCATACTGATGTTGTTGAATTGTATGTTGTCTTTGTCAGTGAAGAGCTCTCGGCACTTTCCATTTCTTCAAACCATGAGTTGCAATTAAAGCAAAGTTTGCAGTGGTCTCAGTAGACTAAGGTAGTAGTGTATATCCTATTAGTCAAATGTTCAATTAGATACATTAATATGTGTTAGGGTATGAAAAATATTTTCTCTACTTTAATACAAATTGTTTTGTAAGCTCTGTTTTTAAGACAATAAATGAATGTCTAGTGTTACACAAATTATTCATAACTTTACTATCAAATAAACAGTATTTCCTGTGCACTTTTTGGCTTTTTATTTTGCTTATCAGCTCACAATAATTTCCATTTGTGCAGTACAACTTTCTAAAAGTAAGTAAAATGTGAAAGCACAAGGCTCTTTCATAGGTTTCACAATAACTAATCTAGATATTTGATTGCTACCACAGAAAAAAATTACATTATTCAGGCCTTGATAGCAATTACTCCTAAAAGCCAAACGCACACGGACGACAAAAAACATGAAACACGAAGCAGAAAACTCGTTTTTGACGTCCGTGTGGGTTGGACAGAAACCAAAATTAGTGTTTTTGTCCGAAACACATGTTAAGCTAAACACTTGTTTCGTGAATCAAGCAGTGCTTGTTTTGCGAAACGTTTCGCGAAACACGAAACATGTTTTCTGTCTTGTGTTTCGCATTTTCTGTCGTCCGTGTGCATTCGGCTTAAGTGGCCAAGAATGTCAAGAGACATACTGTAAGTGATCAAGAATGTTGGAGAAGGTTTAAGTTCAACATTTTAGGGTCAGGAAGCCACTTGGGGCTGTGTAAGACTGTACCAGATTGATGGAGATGTACATTCAAATTCGCCTTCTCGTTTTGACTAGAGCTCAGAGGGTGAACTAATTTTCTGCTTCTGGGAGGCCCATTTAATGTCCCCATTTGTGGAAGGTAAGTGTACTTCCAGTCTTTAGCCACTTTCCCAAAGACTGCGAGGGGTGGAGGGTCCTTGCTCTGCACTACCACTGCTTGACAGATGAACCGACCAGCAAGGAGCACAACTTCTCGAATGGGACAACTTTGTGAATCTGATAACTGCACATTCAATATTAATTCACCACTTAACCCTCCTCAGCACTGAAAGCAGCTATGCTGAACAAACAATTGTCAAGTCCCCAGAAAATTTTTCAAGTTGTTCCACCAGGATTTGATAGAGGGTCTTAAGAATGCAAGGCAGTACTCTCGACTACCAAGAAAACTCCACTTCAAGGACTTGTGTATTGCAAAGTAATGTCAGATTGCTTTCATTTCAGCATTTTAACTGAATGATCTTCATTCAGAAATACTCTGTCACAGATGTATGTAGAGTACTGTTGCATAATGTATCAAGACTTAAAGGGAAAATGCAGTCCCCCCAATTGGAAGAAGTGTACCCCGGTACACTGGTTCAGGAATGGCTCATATCAATCATGTGACAATATTTTTGTTATTTCCTAAATTTAGTCAGAATAACTCACTGGTTTACCCTCAATATTCAATGATTTTGAACATAATGAAAATACTTGTGAGAGAAATAAGAGATCTGTAAGATTTAGCAAATTTTTGAAAATAAACTTGGGAAGGGACTGCCATCTCCCTTTAAAGCCACCAACTTAATACTGAGTGAAAGAACAAAAAATCCGGTTCAACTCTATTGCAAGGTTGAATGAATACGTGTCATCCTACTATTACCCCCTTATTGAAGTGTTTTTTGCATATCTTTTATGTTTCTCGTAGGTTATTGAAATTGAAAACCAGTGGCTTTTGGAGGTGGCTCCACACTACTACAAGGCCAAAGAACTGGAAGATGGATCTTCACGGAAAATGCCAAAAACAGTGGGCAAAAGTAAAGATTGACGGTTTTAGTGATGCATCATGTATTAACTAACAAAACTTTGCCCTATCTGGGTATGACTGAGGAAATAACTGTATCAGTATTACAGGAGAGAATGACTTTAACATGACTAGAATTGTGCTACGGACAGATGAGGAATTAGTTCTATGAAAATGGAATTGAACTGTCTAGGAACACATGATGAAATCCTTTCCTGCATATCAGAAAAGAGTGAATAATCAGGACCGATGCCATCATGCCACACTGTCTGTCTGGTTACAGTTGAAGTGTGAACCCTGTTTTTAGCGGGACTCATTGTCCAGGACGTATGATCAAGTAACTGTCGTGTTTATCAGAAAAGAATTGCTACTGATGTCACTCTCTGAAATGAGCATTGAGCAATTCTCGTTGAGTGGGCCTCATTTTTTCAGGAACTCATGTTCAGATACCCATCATTTGTATCAGGAAAAGAATGAACTTTTGCTACTGATGTCACTCTCCTGAAATGAGCAGAGAGTAAATTCTGGTTAGTGGGATTCAGTTGTTTAGGGACTTACGATGAAGTACCTGTCAAGCTTTGGCGCTGTTTCTCTCTTCCAGTCTAAAATGAGCAAGGAGTGAAATTATTGTTCTGTCACACTAATAGTTGCCTAGGAAATCTTACTTTCTATTGCTTTTACTTCATCTCAATAATTTGCATTTTTTTAGAGCACATTAAACCGCTGAAAATGGAGACTCTCACTGAAAGCAGTCTAAGGGTGAGTTCTATAGGAATGGAATTTACTTGTCTAGATTATGGATGAAGTTAATGGTTTATTGTAACCTATGCCAGGGTAATTTGCTGTTTTATCAGAACAGAAAGACATTTTGGACAGGGGCTGAGAAGCCAATTTTGAAGTGCGGGGGCTAATCATCGAAGCAGCCCAATATGTTCAATACAATAAAAGCAATTTGAGGTGGCCCAAAATGCCCACAGCAGAAAAAGTGCAGGGGCTAAAGCCCCCCTAGCCCCTCCTCCCCCCATCTCCGTGGTCCCTGTTGGATCTGCATAACACTTGAGTGGTGAAATACAGTCTTGGCGTGATTCTCTATGAATGGAATTCAAACTTAGACACGTGAAGAAGAGAATATCACATTAGCTTCATGTATCTTTTACAGGGTATTGCCTGTATTTCACAGAAGAATGAAATGTTAAAAATGGTGTTACACTCCATGAATACATTCTAGGAGTGAATTTGTTGTGAATGAGTCATCTAAAAAGAAAGTATACGTATTGTTTTAGCACCTTTCTCTGAATAGCATGTCTAACAACGTGTCTAATAACATGCCTAACATCATGGCTGTCTATCAGAGAGGAATCAGTCATTAAGATTAGAGTTATGCTTAATCTCATTGAGATTATGGAAAAATTTCAGGCTAAGACAAATGAAGTCAGAATTAACAGAGAGAGAGAGAGAGAGAGAAATAAAGTTTGCAGAGATAGATTGACAGCATTAAGATATAGAAATAATAAATTCTACTGGGTAAAATATCATTGCAGAAGAACCAGGAAGCACTAGTGCCTTTTATAATCAGAATTTTTGCTTTGAGTATGTATGCCATATTCATTATTGCCATTAGGAATGGTCATGTTTATGGATTTTTATGGCAGATTGTAAAGTGAGGAAATTATTCCTATGCATCTGAAGGAGTTGCTTTCTGATCTCATGCAGAATAAACAATAAATATACTACAGTAATCTGTAACTTCAGCAGTATTATTTTCAATAACAAATAATTCCAGCCACATGGAAAAGCTGTATATCATCACTGAAAAGAGTTGGCTCACTGATTTGCACAATTGATTGCACATTGCCAATATGAATAGCCACGAATATGCTGCCAAGGGCACCAATTCCTTACGTTTTGTTTTGTAAGGTGTTATATTAATGTCTCGAGACATGCGTATCATGCATGATATCCTGTCACAAGGTTAGGGTTAGCGTGGAGATGCTGTGAAAAAAGGTTTGGGTTAGAAGTTTCGAGACTTCATATCATGCATGTTAACACTTTGTGGATTGGGTGCCAAGGGGGTGGTAGACCCAAGTAGCAAAGTTTTCTTCCTGTGTGGTAAGATTCTATTTCAGCACATACTGCACACTCGCTGTCAAGTTGTTCCATGGCTTGCTCAATGTCACGATCAATCCCAAACCACTTGTCATATGCCTGAGTTCCTGGATCCACCACTGTGGGAAATGTGACTTGACAGATTACTTCTAGCAATGCAAAATATGTATGCTTGCCATGCTTAACCCACTAGAGGAGGTGTTGCAAGATTAATGTGAAGGCCAAAACTGGCATTTAATGCTTACCGAACTTTCTGGGATAGGTGAATTTTTCTTGTAGTAGGTGACAATTTAAGTATGTTTAGTCTGTGGGCAAGTAAACATAAACATTTACACGTGGTATTGCCCTTTGAATCGAGTCTCAATTATATACACATAAAAAAGAAACTAAATGTACCCAGAAAGTCCAAACTGGCTTAGTTATACCTTGCTGAAAGGTGCTTTGTTGCACTGTGGATCATCCCTCAAAGTTTGTCTTCTTGGCTATATTATTTTTTACCATGTTTTCACAACTGAACTCTGCCGACCTCACATGACCTTTGAACCCTAACAAAAATTGAATAGCAAGAAATGAAAAAATAGAATGTACTGTATCTTAGAAGGGATTCGAACCCAGGTCGTCTGTGTAAGAAACCGAGCACTAACCCATGGGCGGCGATCCCGAGGTGACAGAGGATATGTCCCCCAATATTTTAGGAATCGTTCATTGACTTTGATTTTTCACGCAGTAAATTATTTGAAAATGGGGTCATTGCCCCCCCCCCCCCATATTGAGAACAAATCACTGCCATTACACAAACTGCTATGCCATCAAACTCTTCTAAGCGTATGGTAGGTATTTATAATCTTGCTATAGTCACAACTTTCTTTACATGTGTTCATAATTAGGTAATTAAATTTGAGTTATTACCGTAGTAACAGTTATTCTTGTCAAAAAATCAGTGTTGTTCACTATAACTTCATCTTTGGAATGGTAGAAAAATTCAACCCTTTTCATTGGTCACAAAATGCTGGACACAATTTGGATGTACTGCCCGAAGTCTATTTAGTTTAAGAAGCTAGCATTCAGGGCCCTGTGTTGCAGTGTGCAGTTAGTGAAGCCATCAGATCTAGATCAAAACGACATGAAGACATAATGCAAATCACTGTTATTATTGCAGTGATTGTTCTTTCATACAGGTTTTGTTCTCAAACTTTCTTGATCCCCCTCGGGGAGGCAAGATTTTTAATTCTTATATTTAAATGTAAGTCAATGGATCATATTTTCTTAAAAAAATCTGTGAATTAGATTTTTTGGGAAGTAGGACGCTCAATTGAATGCAGTGTCGCGACCATAACTTGGGTACACGTAACACACGTAACAAAAAAAAAAAAAAAAAAAAAAAAAAAACTAATAGTTTTCTACTCTGCCATTAAGTAAGGGATCAAATTTTATATCCTTTTAAAGTTACCTTAACATCCTTATTACCATGATCCTTAGAAATCATTAAAAAATTCTTTCATGTTTTAATAATGTTACAATTAAATGTTGCAACACCCGTACCGTTACGTGTGTTACATACCTAGTGTTACGTGTGTTAGATAATCCAAAAACAGTAAAATTTCATAAAACATATGAAATACCAATGGATTTAGACTTGAAATGATGCACCTTGTTCATAAAAGCCATGAAAATGCTTTGCAAAGCAAAAGCAAATGATATCATAACCTTTAAAATTACAGACAATGAAAACTGACTTCCTCTCGAGAAGCATTTGAGGATGATTGCGGTACTTTTCCATAGGCGTAGGAAAAGGGGGGGCAGAGGGGCGACCGCACCTCCACTCTCGATGATGGGGGCGAAAGCCCGCCCCTCCACTTTTGATAACACGCTGCCAAAATATGGCATTGAATACGATGAAATTACTTCCAAGTTTGTCAAACATTGCACCATTTTGCATCTATGGCACTTTTAATGGTCAAAAAATTTCCAAAGGGACAAAATTACTTCAAAGTTTGTCAAAGCTTGCACCATTTTGCATCTAGGGCACTGTAAATAGTCAAAATTGTTTTGACTATTTGACTATGACACCCCCGCCCCTAAGATCCCTCCCCCAGGACATTGTTCTAACATACACTTCCGCCCCCAATTTCAAACAGCTTCCTACGCTTATGTTTTTCCTTGAGAATCTCATTTGATTTATGAAATATTTTATCTGCAGGATAAAATTTATTACTGATACTTTCCTTTTTAACAATACTGCATAAATATTTGAAGTTAACATTCAATTTTGAGAAATTTCTACAAAGATAAAGCCCACTGTAGATTTTCCACTATGCCCTTTATGTCTGGTGTAACAAACGTAACGCTGCATTTAACGAATATTAGCCATGTTCTGACTACAGTGCATGGCTATTTTTGCTTTATTAACATATCTCTTACAACACACATAGTAAACATTTTTATGTGAAACATTTAACTGTAATTACTACTATGTACATATTATCCGAAACAATGGCCCGGTAAACATCTGTCAGATACATGTAACACGTAACGTGAGATGGGCCAAGAGGCTGTGTTGACACAGTGCACTTGTACTGTAGCAGCACCCTAGAACTCTACTTGTCTTTCTAGTGTCAATTACATGCTGCATGGTTGTATTTGGCCTCCAAAATCTTTGTGAATAAGTTTTATTCAGAAGAAATTCAGAGGCGTATTACACACGTAACAAAATTATGTAACACACGTAACACGATATTATTCATTTTTCAGGAAAATAAAAACCTGCAGCTTTATTACCAATACATAATGTTATAAACAGTTTTCTTTTTAATAAAATTGCTTTGTGTTTTAAATTTTGACTCAATTCAGAGAACTTTTGACAAGAAAAAAAAAAATTGAAATTTTTCATTTCGTCTGATGTAACACACGTAACGCAATGTTTTAGCCCCGTCCCCACCATAGCGTACCTTGGCGAAAGACAGTTACTAAAACAAAAAAATTGTAATAGCCTATTTTTGCATTTTTTTTTATTTGCTATAATAGGCTATCCCCTTTGGACTCCTAATAAAATCTGGATAGTTATTACCCATTTGATAGGTTTGTGGTTGGTAAAACCTTCGAAATACTCCAAAGAAAGAATTCTGACTGGGTTATTTTTCATAACTCAGCCTTTCAGGACTTCTTAGTTTCAGCTTTAGTGAGACCTCAGCCTCAAGTTATTGAGTACTGTTTTGTACGCAGTGTTTACTTTTCCTGATAGTGTTTACTTTTCCTGATAGTGTTTACTTTTCCTGATAGTGTTTACTTTTCCTGATACCCTGAGGTTAACCACATGAAATGGGAGATTTGTGAAGTGATAAGAAAATGATTTCTTTTACAAATTTCGCCGTTTTTATTTCCTCAACTTATTTCTTG
>WURT03011400.1:0-16368 GCA_009936505.3 Holothuria glaberrima | reverse complement strand
GATTTGGCAAAAAGTTATGCAAAAAGAGCTGTCCACACAGAGGTAGAAAATCCATTTTGAAAATGGAACTTGTTTGATATCATGTAAGAAATTGAGAGTGACAGTGAAATGTTTTTAAATTAGATCCATATCGACGTACCAATTGACTTTGCAGAACGAAGTGAAAGTATCTTTTCTAGCACCCAGAGAGCCATAGGCTTAGTGATTCTTCGCTGAAGGCAATGATTTGTTGCACTGAGTTCATTCCGCAAATTTAAACTTCTTGACTATATCATTTTTATGATGATTTCACAGCTTGACCTCTGCTGATATAATATGAGCTTTGAACCCCACGAAAATTTGAGAACAATTAATGAAAAAACATATCTTAGGGAGGACTCGTACCCCGAATTGTGTCTGCGTGAGAAACCGAACTCTTATCCGCTACGCAATCAAGGAACTCGATCAGCGTTAGGTATTTAATTATGTTGTAGTCAAAGCATCTTTTTCAGGTGTTCACAAGTATATAATTTGAATAAGTATTATTACTGTAACAGTCACGATTGTGAAAAAAATTGTTCCCTATAATTTTGTCTTTGTTATGGTACAAAATTCTGGCATAACTTTTCGATAGTCACGAAACGCAGGCCGCAATTTTGGATGTACCGCCCACTTTTTGAATTACGAGGTTTTCATAGTTTCACCTCTGATGACCTCATATGACCTTTAACCTCCAACTAGTTCAAAATGTCCCCTCCCTTATAAAGAAACATACCTTTTAACCACGTTTGAAAAGCATACATCTCTGTCTTGAACAATGGTGTTTTTCAAGGTTTTCCGTTTTTGGCCTCTTGTGACCTAAAATGACCTCTTCTAAAAACAAAATGGTTCCACCTTTCAATATGTAACAGTTATATACCAAGTATGAAAAGTGTTCATCATTGCTATCTTGAGATATCGTGTTTACAAGCAGTCACTCTTGTGACCTCAGTTAACCTTTGACCTTAACAAAATCGACAGGGTTCACCTTGATTATAATGCATCAACATGTCAAGTATGGAAAGCATTTATGCTTTCTACCTAGAGATATCGTGTTCACAAGGTTTTCGGCTTTTGATCTCTGGTGACTTTTCATGATCTTTGACCGCCATCAAAAATAGGGATAATACTCTAAATATGATAATTCTGTAGCTCAAGTATAAAAATCGCCCATCACTGCTATTTAGAAATATTGTATTTACCAGGAGACAAACAGACATACACACATACACATACAACAACGATTACATAGATTCCTTTCGCTCAAGAAAGCAAAAAAAGCTCTACAAGTTTCAAAGATTTTCATAGCCGTCTTTTTTAATCGTCAATGTACTTCTTAGACCATGCATTACACATCTATTTGGTTAACATTTATATGTTATCAGTTAATTAATGCTTGATATGTTGGGGTTCTGATAAAAAGAGATACGTACACCTGGTTCTGATAAAATGAGATTATTGTACTAGGATGTTAAGAAAGGATGTATGTTGTTGTAAAATTGTCTTATTTATTGGATTTGATTGTTACAGTGGTTGGATGGAAAGACAAGCATTGGTAAGGTATTTTCAGACCTTACCACATAAGCAATATTTTATTGACTAAGCCTTGTGAATACTCTTAGGTAAAGGCAGAGCTAACTCTCCTACTTATTGTATCTTTGACTAGCATGGTCAAATTTCAACAATCCAATTACCCTGGTTTGAGGTGTATGAGCTCCAGTGGCAAGCCATTGGCAGTCAATGACATGCGTTATATGGTCGGTGAGAGATAAGAAACCATATTCCTGGATACTTCATTTCAAATGAAACTCCCAAATGACCTTAAAGTATTAATTGAGAAATGAATGAAACCTTTACTTTCAACTATAACTTTTTCATACGAGATAATTCTAACAAATATGGAACATCTTCTACTTAATCTTTATCTGTTTTGAATGGGATAAATTACATAAAAATAAAGATACAAAAGTAAAGACTTATCCAGTTTTTTCTGACCTACATTGCCGCCCACAAGACTGTGCTCTGCTTCCTACCATTGAGAAGCGCCAATCTAAACAAAACTATTGTTTTCCATGTGATGAAATGATGAAATCTAATGTTGATCAAGGTCCTCACATGAGAACATCAGAAAAACAAGTAAAGGCAGCGTTCCAGGGGATTTCCACTGGACCTTAGCTCTGCTATTGCGAGTGAATAGTACCATACATGTATGGCACAGTCAATTACCAATTTAACGCATACCTCTGATAACTGTTACTGTGACTGTGCATGTAGCAAAGTTTTTATTAAGGTCAACAAACGCATATGTTTTACGTGTAGTCCCAACTGTAAAGGATGATCCAGGCTTATGACTTCTGAATGCTGGCGCAGTTACTTGTTCACAGCATGCATCAGTTGCAATGGGTTCCGTCCAGGTGACTTCTTCTGCCAGTGGACCATTTGCTGTAACTGTTCTTACTATGTTACTAAGGCGACTGGCAAGTGGTGGTGTAAGGTCAACTGTAATGGATAAAACGAAAGTACATGTAAACCTCATCTAGCTAGTACACAATCTCATCACACATTCTTGGCGTTGTATCAGTCTTTGTAATATATTGCACTAACAGCAAACGCCAGTTTCTTGGCTTCCTCATGTGACCATGTAGTTTTCAATACGTCAAAGAGTCTCAGATTAAGGCAACTTCTAAAAGACAAGAAATGACAAGATCAACCAAGTAAAGAAAAGAGTTCGATATTTACCGAAAGCCTTCCAAGTGAGATGAAAACCAGCAAGTTCTACATTTCCATTAGTTCGGAAATGCAGCCATACTCTGTCTGTCTCTAGTGCGAAGCGAGGTGGTATACCTTGATTGGGCACTATAGGTAAACGGTTATCGAAGTACAATCTATCGCCATCATCAAAACGGCCAACGTTTTCCAAACTGACTTCATCTAGAGTAAAGCCTAATCCAACTCCAACGTAAAGGTGGTCTTTTCGACCTAAAATGGTTCTTGAAATTCAAAGTCAAATCTTGATGCCCCAGGAATGTAAAGAAGGAAAATCCTGTTATCGTTGGCAGGGTAATGACCAAAACCATCAGAAGTCCAGTTTGGTTACTAATAAAACTAGTCTGGCATGAACTACCAATGCAACTGTCCAGCTGATCAACTAGGGACAAGAGTAGCATATTTGTAATTCCTTCACGAGCTGTGTATGGCTACTCAGTATTCGAGGTATATCAGTTTAACAATAATTATCAACTCAATTCAAGCAAACAATTGAAATTGAAAGTGTTTTTTACGTTTTGTTTTTATTTTCTTACCAACAATCATTAAGTTTTCATTTCATCCAAAAAGAATGTGTATTACATAAGTACATGTCTATTAATTTAGTAGACCACATGTAAGTTCAACAATGGTACAAACATATACGAACTTTCTCTGTGCATAGATGGTCAGTTACGTGAATATTGTTTTCACATGCACACTGTCAAGCGATCAGTAGGATATAAAGCAGGAGACAAATTTCTAAAGTGTTATTTATTTTGACAAAATTTGTCAGAATCACTTTTATTCCATTGGAACAGCGTGATGAAATGACTAGTCGTATTTAGGTTGTAGAAATTATAATGTCAACGCAAGTACTGCATCGACGCAAAAATTAGAACGGTGCTCACAAAGAACTACACGTATGGAATACCACTGTGTTACTTAGCATAATTTTAAAGTCATTGATCACCATGTAGATGAATACAATGCTGAAGAAGTTTAATCTTACCCAATGATGTTTTTTTTCTACTTTCCTTATACAACATAGAACATGGAATACTTGACTGGCCTACCTCTAACTAAAACAGAATTTACATCGTATTTCAGCTCTATTCCAGAGTTTCCATCTCTGTTTTCACAGTCGCAAAAGAAGTCTTCAGGGTTTGCCGATGTTGGCAGCAAGTTTGCTCAGCTGAACATATTTTGCCTGCACATCCTGTGATTTTAGAAAACTAATTACAAAAACATGCTAAATAGATATCAAATGAGCGTGTACTTAAGACTTACCCTGGTGCAATGCGTCCGAGGAAAAACACCGACTTCTTGTCTTTATAAACTGGATTGTGCTTGAAACTTTTGTTATGCAAATTATACAAGTGTAACGTAACGTAACGTGCTTAACCTTGATCAACAATGGAATAACACTTTTGTTTTACTTAATTGAAATATCTAAGTATGTCAATTTTCTTTTTAAGGTTCAAGGCCTTTAAGGGCACTCATGCTTCCCTCCGCATGCCCTCACCATTATTGCGAAAGTAGATTAAGGTTCAGTGTATTTTCTTTAGATAGAAAATAAACTTGAATTTTGAATTGAAAGTTGAAATCTCAAATATTCTGGTTTTTTGGAACAACATTGTATGTTACCATGTTTAGCCTGAAGCAAAGAATGATCTTGGGGCATGATCATTTCTTGTAGGAATAAAACTGACCCGAATCATCTGTAGCTTTTGCTTCTGGCCAAAAATGGCTGTTCCGCAAGTACATGAGGGCACGGTCTGAGTAAAATCATTGGTTAAATTTACAGCAGGAACTTGATTACCATCTTAATGAGTCAAATGATGAGAAACATTATCTTTGTTGTCAAAGCATTTTTGTGAAAGGAAATTTGCATCGTATATAGAACCACTCGATTAACTATACCAGTATGCATTTACAAAGGGTTGAATCCACCAAAAACGATAGAGTTGACATACTGTACAAAATACATCTTCATTGAAAGTAGCAAAAGCATTAATGATTTTCATCTAGAGATAAAGTTTAACAAAATTTCCTTTGGCTTGATCTCCGAAAATCTCAGATACCTTTTGACAGACATAGAGACAGTAGAATTATTCCGCTTTGTTCAGAGCTCCAACATATCACGTGTAAGAAAATATGGTGGAAACGTCAAGTAAGTGTAGGTGGTAGTGGCACCACTATCTGAAGTTACACGCTGTCGGTGAGCCTCGCACATTTTTAGGCCCGAAATCATCATTCGTGATGTAATGCGAAAGATATGTTGGCGTTCTAACTTTTAGTGTATGAATATGGTGAGAGTTTTATGACCAATCTAAAATGACAGCTTATCATTCGCATGAAATCACGAATGATGATTCCGGGCCCTTCCTAAAAAATTTGCGAGGTTCACTGATAGAGTGTAACGTCAGATAGCGGCACCGCCTACCTTTACTTGACTGGTCATAAGAACAAACCTACAAATTATTTACACCCGACATGTTAAAACGTCAGCATATCTTTCGCATGAAATCAGACACGTTAATTTCGGGCCTCACCTAAAAAATGTGCGAGGTTCACCGAGAGAGTGTAACGTCAGAGTGTGCACCAACTACCCTTTCTTGACTATTAGCAAGACTTACCCTGAATTATCTGTAGCTGTAGGTTCTGACAAAAAAAGTTTTCTACTAAAACACGAAGGTATGATCTTAGTGCAATCATTGATAAAATTTACAGCAGGAAAGGGGAAGAAATATTATCATTTTAATCAAAGCATTTTTACATACGAAAACTTGAATCGTATATAAGATAATTCGATTGCAAGACTAGGGTATATCTCCAAAACTGCTGAACGCACCGAAAACGACAAAGTTGACATACTGTACATAATGCACCTTCCTTTCCAGTAGCATATGAATGCTACCTTGAGGTGAGGTGAGGTATCGCATAACAAGAATTTTTGGCCTGACCTCCGAAGATCTCAGATAACCTTTGACAGACATCCTAACAGTAAAATTATTCTATTTCTAAAGGATATCTACATATCAAGTGTAAGATAATATGATTGAAAAGTGTAAATCTATTCATTTATAAAAACACTGGCAGCACTGTAACGCTGTTAAATAATTCCCTCCAGCACTAAGTTTAGTGTCGACTGGGCTAAAAGGGCATAAAGAGACCCTAGTGTTATAGGATTTGGGTGTCTGTCTTATCTACTTCTTGATTTATGTTAACCTTTTAAGGCAAAAAACAAAGAATTACAAAAGCCCTAAGTAATGATTAAAGATTTTCTATTAGAATTGCTAGAAATTTTGCAAATAGATCATGACGGTTTAAATGTGCTACATTTAAACAAAGCTATAAGCTTCGCGTGTTTAACACACCCATAGAGCCCAATGTTTTGTGTTTTTTGTCGAATATAAAAACACCTCGCACTGCTGTTTACCTCTGAAAGTTATCTTTTTGACACATCATGTGTAGCCTACGGTCTTTTCACAATTCCACCTCTTGTGATCTGACATGACTTTTGCCTTCTGCAAAAATGTAAATTTCTTGTAAACAACCTGAGTGTTTCTCATGTAACGTAGTAGATCCCACACAGTTACTCAAGAGGTTGTAACAGTTTGACCTCTGTCAACCTTAGATGACATTTGACAGCCACCTTAATGCTCGTTTACCTTAGTCGAGAGCATCAACATGCTATGTATGAGGTTTGTAAATGTTACATGCTTTGAAATATCACATGTCCAACATTTTCAAAAATTATCGTGTAGTGAATTTAAATGACCGTTGACCTCATACAAATTCAAAATCTCTGTAATACCATCGATGCAGCTAAAAAACGTCCAACTGTAAAAAACGATGAAGTTGATGATTTGAAGATATTGGCAAGGTTCTTACTTCTTTTATACAAACGTGGGTTTTCTAATAGAGTACAGGGGGGAGAATTATTAACATTATTTCCGTTTTTGCAATCAGCACTCACCTCTTTCAATTACAATCAAATTAAATGAGCAGCTTGCTCTATTTCCAGAGGGGTCAGTAAATGTATGTAAGACCATTGCTAAGCCTACCGCAAACAATGACTTCTTTGTATGATTGAGACTGATCCTGAATTATCTGTATCTGTACGTTCTGACCAAAAGACCTCTGTTTTACCAGATCCCGAGGTCACGATTTGAGTAACATCATTGATACAATTAACTTCAGGAACTTCATCATCTTAATGAGTAAAATATTACGATTAATATCTTTTACCCATTTAATTTCACAATACTAGAGATAAATTCCAATTATTTTATGTGAAGCTCATGTGGGCGTCTACAAACGTTTAAATCTACTTGAAAGAATAGTACCATCTTTCACTTGAGAATGCATCTTCGTTTTACGAAAGAAAATCATATACGGTTTTCACCTTGAAATATTGTGGTGTCGAGGTTTGTAGCGTTATTATCTGGTTAATGAAAGTCTAATTCTGAGTGTGAGGCATCATTTATTTATCAGGTGTATGATTGTTAAACACATACCTCTGGTAAGTGTTACTGAGAATGTGCACGTAGCAAAATTGTTATTTAAGTCACCAAATGCATATGTTACAGATGTGGTACCAACTGTAAAGTTTGATCCCAGGCTCTAAATTCTGAATGACGACACAGTTATCCGTCGACAGCATACATCATTTGCTGTTGGTTCAGTCCAAGTGACCTCTTCTGTCAGTGGGCCATTTGCTGAACCTGTTCTCACTATGTTACTAGGGCAGCCAACGATAAATGGTGGTATGAGGTCAACGATAAAGCATGAATCGAAAGTACATATAAACCCCATCTAGCTAGTTGAAATAACTCAAAACATATTTCTGGCGTTCTGCTGGAAATAGTTATAGAGATATAAAAATCTTCCATAAAATAAATATGAGTTTTGCAATACAAAATATATTTATTTGCATCTTGAATGTTTTAAAAAAACTAGTTCCATATTTTTTGATTTTTGTCAATTTCGAGCGTTGATTAGTAAAAGCTGATGGAACTGTCAATATTAGTAACAGTACCGCTGTTACTAACACCCTGTGTGGCAGGATCAACACATGTCCCAAATAAAGGTGTGCGTCGGTCTGGTTTTTTTTTTCGGGACCACCCGATCATCGGTTTGAACTTGACCGAGACCACCCGAAACATATAAAACCTCCTGTTCAGACCGCCCGAGACCAAACCAATGTCGGTTTCGGAGTAGGTCAAACCACCCAAACCGATGAAGCTTTCAAGTAAGACCACCTGAGACCAACCCGAAAAAACCCGAAGCAAAGTTTAACGGCAGAAACGTACAGCTAGTAGAATTTCCTTTGTTACTGTAAATTAATTACAGATCACACAATTTACCAAAGTTCAAGAAAGTACAAATTTGTGATCAAATTACAATCTACAACATAAAGCAAAAGTTAACAAGAGGGTAGGTATTTGGTAAATATATCTTAAAATTGTGTTAAAGCATAGGTGTAGGAAGCGAGGGGCTAAAGCCTCCAATCAGAAATGTGGGAGCGGAATTATGGTTCCGCTCCCTAGATTCAAGGAAAAAACCCTTATTCGTCTCTTCTGTTTGCCCGGCCGGCGTACGTGTATTGCTCCTGCACCCACACTGACTGCACTCGCAATACCAACGTCCGCGAACTTTCGCAAGAATTCTTCGCCAAACTGCATAAAAAGTGTGCGCTATTAACTATTCAAATATACGATCACAACAAAAAAAAATTATAAATATTCAACGAAAAAACGACTAAAGCAAGTCTGATTACCTTGCTCTTTGAACGACAAATGTCAGTGGGGCTTTAGCGTGTGATTGTTGCCCGCGTCGAGCCCACACAGTAAAGTCCCACTGGCTTACTGTGTGAAAGTGAACGTTACAGCTCGTCGTGCCGTGTGAATATTCATATATTGAAACCAATTAGCAGTAGAGAGGTAAAAATCAAATTGGGCTAATGAATATAGCGAAATTGGATGATCTCTGTCATTGTTCGCAGATGTAAGAGTATGTACGCCAAAAGACAAGAATATATTCGAAACCTGCTATAAAGGTAACTCTCCTGTAAGAAATGTCAATATTTTGCAGGTAATTTACCTTAAAATTTGTCCAAAATGATGCACCAAATTGTATCTAAGGACCCTAAAATCTCCAAAAATTTTCCAAAGGGGAGGGGGCCACACCCTCCCTTATACCCCACAGGACGCCGAAACAAGCTTAAGCTCCACAGTCTCGAACAGCTTCCTACGCCTATGAGCTGAAGTGACTCAAACAATTGAAAACAAGTTTAAGGACAAGTCCTTAGATCAAATTGTAATCAATGAGAGAGAGGTTTAGAAAATGTAAATTAAGTTTGAGCCTTTAAAGTGATCTGAAAGAAAGCAACAGCTTAAGGATCAAACCTCAGATCAAATTACAGTCAATAGGTGCCAAAGTATACAGATTTGTTCAAGATCACTTAAGCCGAACGTACACGGACAACAGAAGACGAAAAACAAGAGACAGAAAACACGTTTCGTTTTTTCGCGAAACAAGCACCTCTTTATTCGCAAAACAAGTGTTTCGCTAAACATGTGTTTCGCTAGTTTTGGTTTTCGGCTAACGCACACGGACGTCAGCTTGAAAACATGTTTTCTGTTTCGTGTTTCGCGTTTCTGTCGGCCGCGTGCGTTAGGCTGTACAATCAACTAAACCAGACGTCTAAGAATTAAATCCCCCACCCCGGTCAAAGATAGAGAATTTACTGCTTCGACAAGTTTTGTTAAAGAACTATGAAATTTTGTTGACCCCCTTCCAATCTTTTTATTTTTTTATTTTTACAAAACCACCTATGATTATCTGGGAAGTACTACACATCCGTCACATTTCAGATTGTAAAACCTTAGATATTTCAACGACCTGTAGACATGCAACATATAGAACTGCACCACTTCTTTTCAGTAATAAATACACCGGTTTTTCTTTTCTGTTGACCATAATCAGATGATGGGGGTGATATTTATTTTGGAAAATCGAGTTTGGGAATCATCTTACAATGCATGGTATTTATGACAAGCCTTGTTTGTTACTGAAACTCACGCTTATCACGTATAAGTTCAGCCCTAAAAATTGACTGTTTAGCGATAGCCTATTAACTACTCAAAATCTAAAAAAAATCACATAAATTATTCTTTGATTAAGACAGTAAGAGCAAATCAGAACTTACATATGGAAACTTTTGGTTAGGGGAAAGCAAAATTCTCAAGTGGTGGCTGCTCTTTGATTAACATCACTTGAATTCAAAAGATGGAGACTATACATAAACGGCATGCACTGAGTATGTTATGATTACAAATCCTTGCATGATCACCATGGGGCATATCCTGGAACGGATTTAAGCATTGGCTATCTTGACAGGCGCCTAGAGGCCCCACAAAACTAAAGTTATTGCACCTTTTTTGGTAGACAATTGACGACTTAATCCAGAGGTAGGCACCGTAGGAAACAGACGGAAACGCACATTGTGGATAACCTCAGTTTTGGCTCTCTCCGATAATTATGATACTACACGAAAGATCGATTCATTCGATTATCTGACCGTGAACTGATCTTGCCGAAATTAGTGTGATGACGCAATAAATGTTGAAATTTGTGGAGATCAGCAGTGCCAATCTTCGTTTTGGAGGCTTACATATACGTAAGAAGGAAATCCATAAAGTTCATTTCGCGTGGGGAGGGGGAAGTGGAAGTGACCACAACTTTTGCCCTCCTTTCGTGACTTACGCCACTGTAGTATTGTAGAAAATTACTGTAGTTCAAGTGAGTCTGTATATTAGCTTATTCCCAGCCCCCCCCCTTACCCCCGTAAATCCGTCCCTGGGTGTGGCCTTGATTTGATCGAGACCATATATTGACTGACACAAAGTGACTGTACAAGTCATCGTTGACAAACCAGAGTGAAGCTATATCGTTTGAATGAAAGTTATTCAGGATGCAGTCATCAACTGTATTTAGGACTTTAAGGCCATGCCTAAATATGGTTCCGCAGGGAGTTTCCCTGCTTAAGAAGATGATATATCCCATTTTAGAAGTGTCTACACGCCCTCCGTCATGTAATTTCCTATGGGGCGGAAATCTGCATAAATCCAGGTGGGTTTTCGGTTTTTCTCGGTTTGGTTCGAAAACGGTCAGACCACCCGGGACTGAAGAGATGTCGGTTCCATGATTGGTCAGACCACCCAACCGCAGGTCCGAATATTGTCACATGAGACTGGTCTTGCTTGAATGATAATCACACTGAAGCTAGAGTGTGTTGATGGTGTTGATGACTGGAGTATAACTGAAAGAGTGAAGGCTTAACTGTTTAACTGTTTAATGTTATTTACACATTTTTCATTTCAATACCGATAAAAGTCAAAGCCCCAAAACTCATTTCCTTGAAGACATTCCTATGCTAAATGCAAAGTACAGGCATGAAAGTAAAACCGGAAGAAGATGCGAGTATTAAATGAATGCAAATTTCAGGCATTGGAAATTGAAAAATGGTAAAGGTAGAATACAAGACAAAAAAGACGGTGGTCCTCAAGTTATAACAAAAGAACCATGGTATTATTTCAAATTACCTTGAATGCAAGTAAGTCCAATTAAAAATGTAATAAACAAAAGAGAGAAAAATGAGGACATCCGATCATTACATTTTTTGTCCAAATGAATGGAAACATTTTCTTTTAAACTTTAATTTCGCCATTTTGAATTTAGAGAGCAAATGCACCCTAAAGACAAAAAGATTGTAAGTTCCTGCGCATGAGCATTTATACTATGTAGGTTATGTATTAAAACGATAGGTGATCCGTAACCTATTTACAATCGTTCCCTTTTATTTAACGTTTTCCAGCCTTAGTATTTCGAGTAACACAGCAGTTTTTAATGGTATGATGCTTCTGGTTTTAACTTTCGAAGCAATTATTAACAGTATCTTTATTCTGTTGATGTTTTTCGCTAGACAGTGTGATGCTGCATTCATCAAGAACGGGAATTACACCACAATAAAAGTATGTCAAGTGCCTTGAGTGTTAATAGATTGAAACAATTCGAATTTCAAGTCTGAGTTTCCATTCATGTACATAAATGTAACATCAGATAAGTTATTATCCTTACGTACAGATGTTTTGTAAGTTAATACCTACTTTAATGTTTTTCATAGTTTCTTGTATTTTGTTATTCTTACACCCTTTTGTCCATATTGTCCATATTTCTGACTCGATATTCATGCAATCAGAGTCTCTTCCTATGTTCCATCTGCCGACTTAAAAGTTAGCGTAATAAGGTAACAATCAACATAACAAGAATATAAAAAAGGAGATTGTTAATGTAGATTAGAAACAACTAAAGACTAAAAAGGGAAACTTGAGGTACACTACCTTTGAACATTGATGGCTTTTCATCTACAATCCATTATATCTCAAGTGCAGCTTCCCCTTATTAGTTTAACTAAAAGCCGGACGTTCGTAACATGTACTTCTTTACCTAAAAGTCTTTTGCAGTGCATGTGCTTTCAAGTTTGCTGTTTATCATAAACTGGAAGAGAAGAAATAGCTCAATAGGTACATATGTCTACTTTAAATATGGTTATCACTGGGGCTAACTCCTACTTCCTTAAAAAGGTAATATTCAAGATCCAAAAAGGTCCGCATGTCAAAATTTGTCTACATTCTTCATTTTAAATGTATCAAATCTACAATAAATAAAGGCACTATGAGCCGGTTATGGGTTGCTTTTTTTTTTAAATCAAACAGAAAAATCTAAATATTTCATTAAACAATGAGCCAAGTGTGTTTCACACAAGTTTGGTTTCTAGACCAGTATTGAATAGAAGAAAAAGGGCCAAAAATTCATCCTAGAGTAGCAATCTGTAAAAACAACCCATACATGTAATAGGTGTCAATCGGGGATACACGTTTTAACATTAAAAATTTGTGGATATCCCCACTTGGAGGTGTATCCACACTTGACTAAGGTAAATAAAAGCTTATGTCCCAGAAAAACACGTATTACACGCATACGCACGCCCATGCACACATACTCACTTCCAGTGACTTACGGGGTACCAGGAAAGGACCCGATAGGGAATGCAAAGGAATTACAAAGCAGCGAAGCTGCCCGAGAAGTAGGCGAGGTGAGCTACGTGCTGAAAGGCGGGCTGCCCCCCCCACGTACGTGCAGTGGCGCGTGACTTTGCTCTGCAGTGGCCGAATTTTCAGGCAGTTACGCCAGTTTCGAGCCGCGCGTGAGCTAGGAAAGACGTGCGAGAGCGGAGCTCGAGCTGGCTGCCTCGGTACTGGCCAAGGACATGTTTGTGAGCGCTCCACTACATGGTGCGTTTCCTGATGAAAGGTTCAATACATAGAAAATGTGGAAAACATCAAAAATGCTTCAAACTTAACGAGGCACATTCTTGAAGTCTTCAAAATCCAATTTCATGGCAAATTTTGCATTTGTAATTGGGGATATCCCCACTTGCAGGTATATCCACACTTGACTAGGAAAAAAGACACCCATGTCCCTGATTGACGCCAATTACATACTCTTCGAAAGTGATGCTTATAATGTACCTTTAAATGTACTTCCATACACTAAATTTGTAAAGTTTTTAATTCGTTTCCAGAAAAAATCACACTTTCAAAACTGATGTATTTTACATATTTTGAAATAAGCTATATCACAAAATTATGTGAACGCAAACATACTCTTTATGCAGATATTAAAAGTGGAGGAATCTTTTTGTTTTGGGTGGTGGTCAAAGGTCATCTGGGTTTTACAGAGTGGTCAAAATCTGAAAACCTTTTTAATACGAAATTGCAAAGAAGAAAGATTGGATAGAGTTCATACTTAGTATGTGGATGCCCTTTTGTGATGAGAATAACCCTGTTGTTTATGTTGGAGATCAAACGTTATCTTGGGTCATAAGAGGTCAAAAAGCAAAAATTGTCAAGAATTCTCAAGGTCAAATGTAAACACAAAACTGCATTTTTGCATTCTGTTTTTGTGGTGGAGAAAGGCTTGAAAAAGGCTAAACACAGTATCTCAGTAAGGCTTACAATGAAATACTTTATACTTAGTCTGTGAATGAATCATGTTGCATGGATGATCCATAACGTTATAATGGATGCCAATAGTTGAGTCACCGGCGGTCAAAAAGTCAATAAGCTGTAATGATATCTTACTTGAGAACTTAGTAATACTTGCTGTCATGATATGAATCTCTTTGATATCTGTCCAGGGATCTTTCACTCTGCTCAAAATATCATCACAGTAATGTTATAACATTGAAACCACTGTCCAATTTTTTACAGAATTCCAGAGGCAAAGAATCACTTAGCATATTGGCTTTCTCGTTTTAACTGGAATTTCAGTTTTGGATTTTTGTTTTGGGTTTTTGTTTTGCTTCAAACGGATCCTGCCATCCCTGAGTGTTTATTGCCTCTCGGTAGTTGCAAAATCAAACGATATTGCGCCCTTCGACTACCAGATTAGCAGATTTTTATCTCCCCCCCCCCCCCGCACACACAAAAACAGACACACACAAACACACACCGAGAGACAAGCTGGTCATGCGCTACGCCTTTTTGCCTATTTTACCCAACGTTCCATACGTTCTTTTTTACGTTTTTAATAGCGAATGAATTTTAGACAGTCTGAAAAGATCATACGCGTAGAAATTATCTTGATCGCAGTGGGATAAACGGGCCGTCAAAGGGCCCATTTTTAGTTCCATTGTCCCTAAGTTAGAGCAGATTGTGGGCTTTTCAAAAGCTTTCCGTTTTAATACTAGATGGTTACCAATTAGAATTTAGGAATATGGTTTCGATTGTACTCGTTATGCAGGTGAAAGTTTACTCTTTCATATATGCTTTCACTAATTTAGGGGGCGAGTTGCGCCTTGCCTCCTGAGAAGATCCCTGCCTCCAAGATGAAAGAGGGCAGGAGATTAACCCCTCAAAATGTCATGCACAACACATGGCCTACCGTTCATGTGAGTACCAAGGGTGTTCCTCTTTATAATAGCTGCTACGCTATATGCGTAAAGTTGAAAAACGCGTTTTCCCCTACATGCTAACACTAATTTTGGGGCCGTGTTTTGCTTTGCTCCAGGGGAAGGTCCTTGTCCCGAACCAACTCTTAGCCAATCCATTTAAACTCAAAAGGTGATAGGCCCATGTGTCCTGTATAACATAAGGACGGCGTATGTTTTGAGGGGGGCTGCCCTGGTTGGGTACGGACGGGCGATTTGTGAGAGCAGGTTGATAACGTCCGGAACGGTCGGGTATATTAATGTTAGCATTATACGGCAAACATGCGTTTTTCAGCTTTAAATGCACCCCGTATCTAGTAGGAGGGGGCGCATCCTTATTACCCTCAGGGGTGATAGGCCCATGTATTACTTACAACAAGTTGGAGGCGTTTTTGAATTGTTGGCTGGCTGTAACGGGTCTTTGAAAGAGACTAGTCGAAATTCGCACAAAAAAGGTTACTATATATGGGAACGTTTCGTGATTTTTGAATGAGCCCCGTGTCTTGAAGGAAAGGGTCAACCACTTCAAACTCGCTAAGTTGATAGGCCCATGTGTCCTGTTTATTATGATGGCGGTCGTTTTGGAGGAGTTGCTCTTGATGGGTCTTGAGCGGCGTTTGAAAAGAACCAGTCAAATAACGGGCCGTGCGGGTCAAACAAAATAGTGATAACTAAGCATAATGGGAAAAATGCGTTTTTCAGCTTTGAATACGCCCTGAGGAGACATACTAGTCTGGTGCGCTTGTTAAACAGTACCGTTATTGGCATCATGCTCCAGTAAGAAGGCGATCTGTCAATCATCCTTAACTTCATCTAGTATTTTGTCTTTGTGCCATTGTTGTGAAGCTTCCCAAGTCTAACCATGCATGTCTTGTCTAGTATATCTCTGGTTGTTCTCGTTTGTAATCTTGCATTTGCCTGAAGATGAAGTGGTGGGCACTTCGAAATATCGCAACATAACATCTCTAAAGATATTTGCTGGTATCTAATTTATTCTATCAGTATGGACCACTTCTATTTTTGTATGTATATATATACATATATTTATACATACATATTATGCATACCATAACTATCTAGTATTAAAACGAAAAACTTTTGAAGAGCCCAAAATCTGCTCTAACTTAGGGACAATGGAACTAAAAATGGGCCCTTTGACGGCCCGTTTATCCCACTGCGACCAAGTTAAGGGCAAACTGACTTCGGAACTGTGATCAGCGTCGTCGATTACCTCTAGGACGCAATTTTAATCAAATGTGAGGTTTCGATTTCAGCCCCTTCTTCCCCTGGGTGAGGGGGAATAACCTTCCTTCAGCTTTAAAATAACGATAACAACACTCCTGGGTTTTTTGGACATGCTGATTTGAAATTGTAATTCTCAATCCTTTATTTTTCGAGATTATTTAGAGGGCGCCCTCTAATGGACCATATGCAAATAAGCTGTGCCGACCACCATAACCCACCTTCATGTCATAAAATACGTGAAGTCCTTTTTATGATATTTTTTTTATCGTAGTTAAGTTCTTTTTGGTGAGATAAAAAGT
>WURT03011389.1:0-16369 GCA_009936505.3 Holothuria glaberrima | reverse complement strand
TACTTGCATCTAAACAATCTTTGAAAGTGTATACATTTACACAGATCGATGGTGCTAAAAATTTTGCTTGAAATTTCTGGAGCATACGGCCATGGGAAATTGGTGTTTTCAGTGATAATGGAAGAGTTTGTACGAGGCTATGACACGTGAGATGTTCCACAAGAAGTAATCACGAATCCCGAAACAATATTCAAAACAGGTTCGCGCGGAGCGCGCCGAAGAAAACAGTGTTGAGACAACGTTTGAGACATTTAGTTTTAGCCTTTTGTTTTTCTTTAGATTTAAACGCAGTATTGATCATTACATAAAAGTTGCGTCATTTCCCTAGGTACCTGTTCTCTCCATAGAGCAGGATCTAAGAACCTATACTCTGCTCTTTCTTTTTCCATGTTTCATTTTTGTCGATGGTCTGGAACAAGTCCTCCTTAACTTTTTTATAAGTGTGACAAATTACTCAGAAGAACAGAACTGAGGTCCACCCTGATAAATTGTTCCTACATTTGACTGCTTTTGACTTCATTTTGGACAATTTCTCGAGAAAAATCCTGCTCCCCCAAGTGTAATTTGAAATGCTAATAATATCACATTTTTAAGATAGTAACCACCAATATGCTGAGGATAGAGCTAATTGATGGGGCAAGTGAACAACGAAAGGTGTAGCGATAGTTTTGGAAATAGTTATTTCCACTGGCGTTGCTAAAACAGGCGCTCCTCTCAGATAAATACACGGAATTCAAGCTTGCAGTCCTTGTACCCCAAGTCCGGCCAACTGAGCTAATCAGTCAGTCAGTCCTCACAGAAATGTGTTTGAGAATAAAATAGTCAAACGTTACATTTTTCCACTAAAATTACACATCTTGATGACTGCTAGCCATGTCCACTGGCGTAGCTAGGATATTTTGTTTGGGGGCTCTGGGGGTGATCCATGAGTTGGCGAGAAGCGTGCCAAAAAATCTGAGATTATATTTCATTCCAGATGGCCGGAAATGACACTTTCCAGGCTTGCTAGCAGCAGTTGCGATGACGAGGGCGTTGTTAGATATGTTCGGGTTTTTGAGCCTTGCGTGAGACATAACAAACAAGAAATTGCTTGAATGCTGACTAACTATATTTAAATAAGGATTTCCTTTCCCTCTTCTTTGTTCTTTTCTTTCCTGTTCTATATTTTTTAGTTTACTTTCTTCTCCGTTCATTTTAATAAGTGCAAACGTATGTACAATACCGACATCCATAAACTAATCGATTGGGACACATGCTTCTTCTTTTCACTTCAAGATGCTTAAGCAAACTTCGCCTACTAGTGAGTTCTCTGCATTTCCCTCTAAATAAACGTTTGTTACTCTGGTTTGTTTGGGTTCAAAATTAAACGTTCAATTTCCTTTGTTCTTGGTTCAAAATAAGCATCCAATTTTCTTTGATAATTTCATCATTCGATTCTTAACTACTTTCTACACTACCTAAGGTCTACGTCTCCCTTTCCGTTGTACACGGTGTTAGTAAAGGGTAAACGGCCCTTCAACACGTTACTATCTATAATTCAAGAAAAAACCCCGATAATTTGTCAGTTTCAATTCAAGTTTCGCAATGACACCACCAAAATTTGGCAGGTCTTTTCTTTTCTTTACAACTCTCTTATCGCGAATTCTGCTTGCGGTCATATCATGTTGAGTTTGCCTCAGAGATCGGACTGTCTTTTTTCCAAACTCCCTTCGACTCACTGGCGGAGAACCAAGGGGCGAAAGCAAACATTTACTCCCAAAGGAGTTCTGCTCCCTGACGCCTGGATGAGCTAGGTCCCTGGAAGGACACAACTTAAATGGCCAACCTCTCAACCCTCAGACCTCTACATCATGGGTCTGTAGGACTGTCTCCGTCAGGTTGACTTGACGGGAATCACAACCACAGTGGCATTCCTAACCGAAACGCAGAAAAATCTCACTAGGAATACATTGCTGTTATATTCTTAATTACATAAAACAATAAGAACATTCAATACAAGAAATGCCGTAGCCTTCTGCAATTGCCTTGATGAGAAAGTACTTCGTGCCAAGTCGGTTTAAACCTTCTCAACAAATTCCAAATGCATTATAAGACGTAAAGGTTTGCATTTATAATACGTAAACATTACAAAGACCTTTTAAGTAGCAAAGAATTTACAAAACTGCACACTTTACAGATAATATCCAACACTGCCGTGACAAGGTGGGGTTAAGCTCGATATTCGATCATAAAATGTAACGACGAGTACGGGAACTTTGGCCAGCTTGGGCCAGAATAAACTCATGACATAGTTTAATTCAATGAGTGCGTCTCAATATTGTAACTTCTTTGGCCTTTTTGAGAAAAGAAATTCATGAAATAAAAGCTTATTAACTGTGTGAAATGTATACATACAATTTCGTGATAAAGCTTGGTTAGTTAAAGTTAAAGGCAGCAATCATTGTAACATATCTAGCCTTTTCGAAAAAATGTATATGAAATGAAAGTTTTTTAAGTCCGTAAAATGCCTTTACATACAAATATTGTAACCAATTTTTTTTTTTTTTTTTTTTAATAAACCTTTTTTTTATTGTGTGAAATGCCTAAACACAATTCCGTGATAAAGCCTGCCGGACAAGTATGATGAAAGATTGAAATGAAAAATGAGGGCTTTAATCATTGTGAAGTTTTTGGCCTTTTGAAAAAAGTTCATAACATGGAAGGGTTTTTACCATATGAAATGCCTATACAAAACTTGGACAAGTATGTTGAAAGATTGAAACGAAAAGGTGAGGACAACAATCACTGTAACGCTTTTTGCCTTTCTGAAAAGAATCTATATTTACTGTGTGAAATACCTAAACACACAATTTTGGAAAAGACTTGAACAAGTTTGATGAAGGATTAAAATGAAAAGGTGAGGGCAGCAACTATTGTCAGGTTCTGAGGCTTTTTGAAAAAAAAATCATGAAATGAAGGTTTTTACTGTGTGAAATGCCTTTACACAATTCCGTGATAACACTTGGAAAAGTCGGACCAAAGAAAGAAATGAAAATTTGAGTTTAGTAAACACTGTAACATTTTTGGCCTTTTTAAAAAAGTTCGTAAAACAAACTGAAAGCTTATGCGATAACATTCAGTTGCATTGTGGGTAATAACACAATGTCATGGCTGCTAACAGGTGACGCTTAGCGACTGTCAGAAATATTCTTGAAAAAATCGTGTTTAATAGATTTGAGTTAGCACTATATATATTTATATACATATATGTAATTATATATAATGGTGATATCATGCTTGAAAAGATGTGTTCTGAATATTGTACCTGCGCAGAAGGCTGAACAATTGCTCTTCTTTAACAGGAAGGCAATCCACGGAGTTGCAAATCTCATCTCCTCCATATTCTCTACTTATTTTGCGGTCAATGAATTTTTCCAAAATGCTTATCAGCAAATAAGTGCAAAAGACCACTTTTAGGTAATTTGAACTTTTCGACCTTAAGCAACTGTGATGTATTATTTGAAAGCTTAGGTTTTTTCACTCTCTACATAGTATGTGATTTTGTCCTATTCTAACAAACTCATATGCAAATAATGGATACGAAACAATTTTATCTCATGTGACCTTTTACTCTTGATTTTTTAACCTTTGACATCATCGATTTAACATGCAAATGTTTGTATAACCAGGAATCTACCCACCAACTCTTTTAAACTGACTGGACCGATGGTGCACCAACGCGAGTGTTTGGGAGAATTTTCCGTGCTATTTCTACATGACCGCCGTCTTTTATTGTAACTCATGTAAATATCACGCATTTTTGAGAAAACACTTTTGGCCTGGGATACAATGGTGAAAAGGGTTAAGACTTCATAACCAAAGTTTTGCAAAGTTGACTTTTAACCCACATTGTGACATTGACCTCCCACCTTAGCAACCAAACAAATAACCTTTTTTTAAAAAATTTGTCCTACCTTTCTCACCGTTAATGACTTTCTCTAACATAATGATAGCAAAATGATGGCAAAAATAAATTATTGCTTATTGAACCTCTGACCGTTGAACTATGGCATAATCAATTATCTTGCCCAAGTTTTCATGGTCAGGTTCCCATTTGAACTTGATCCCCTACTTTAAGCAAACAAAAGCATCATTTTGAAAAAGTTGTCAGTCCTAACATATTATGTGGTTTTATTCCTTTTCTAACATACTGATAAGAACAAAATGATAAAAAAACCCATAGTTAGCAAATTTAACCTTTGACAATGAAAAAATCAGTTTCGCACACTCAACTTCCCATGGTTAGGTAGTACTACCTTCCCACCAAGTTTGAACTTGATCAGACTTTTGGTTTAGGAGGAGATCGCGACACACTTTGGCAACTGTGGGAAAATTTAACCTTTCAAGGGAGAAGGCAGTCCCCTAAGTTTATTTTCAAAAATTTGCTAAATCTTACAGATCTCCTTTTATTTCTCTTACAAGTATTTTCATAATGTTCCTGTGTAAAATAATTGAATATTGAGGGTAAACCAATGAATTATTCTGCATAAATTTAGGAAACAAGTAACAAAAATATTGTCACATGATTGATGGTAGTCATTCCTGAACTAGTGTATGAGGGTACATTACTTCAAATGGGGGGGGGCTGTACTTTCCCTTTAAGCTTCATTTTGACCTTAAACCCCCACGCTTAGCAATCAAACTATTTCAATTGTGTGTTATCAGACCTAACACTTTATGTGGATTTAATACTTCGTGTAACATACTAATGGGCAAATAATTTCAAAAACCGATCTTTATTAAATTCGACCTTTGACCTCTGTATTTGCCATCAAATTTGAAGTTCATCACAAGGTTCAGGGGTTTGCGTCACTTCTAGCGCCACACACACACCCTCCTGCCCTCACAACTTCAAGTTTCTGATGTTAGGTGAAGTACAATGTCTCATCTCCCTACACATTACAGGTAGGGAGAGGGAATGGAAGGTCTGAATACGGGAGATCTCTCAAAGGTCAAAACTTGAAGCGATCTCCGGTCGCCACTCCAGACAAACAATGTAGTGGCCGAAAGAAGGCTGAAGTACATTACACACACTTCTACCACACGTGAAAAGGGTTTAAATGATCAACAATTACGTAATGAAACAACAAACCAGTCCAAATGTCACTTCACTACATAGGAATTAAAAACTCCGAAGTTTTTCCCAAAACCTCCCTCACTACTTTGGTATACCAGGAAAATGTTAATTAAGTTAAGTCTAACTTTAACGCCAGCATAAAATTTAGTATTTCACATGGTTAACGGTATCCATTTTATTTCAGCTGATGCGCACTGGTTAAGAAGCTATATCCTGATTGGCAATCGGTATTGTATTGTATCGATTGTATTCTTTGTTAGTGTTGGGGATTAGGTTAGGGATTAGCGCTAGCGTTAGCCAGTTAGGAAATTTCTTCTTTAACAGTGCGCATCGGCCCTTTTATTTTCACGGTTACGCTGAAGACTAATGACCCTCTGGGCGGTGTATGTTTCTGTTTAATAGTACACAAAGTGGATTTCATTTTCACTCTCTTGAACACTATTTTGACGGTACTACTGATTTGGCGATTCCTACCTCTCTGAAATACGATTAGCTTTCATTTGTTGGAAAATATTAAGGTTGTTGGGAGTAGCAACAAATATTACTAAATTAGATGTTGAACTCTTCCCTCATCTTTTGCTGCTTTGCGAATGTTTTACAATTGTATGTCGCTATGTTATACCGCTTTTGACCAATCTTTCCGCGAGCTCTTTCGATAACTACATCTGCATGGTAACACGAGGCAAAGGAGTATTGTATTCGTTTAACCTTTTCAAACTTGACGTATTGCTCTACTACCCCATGTTTGTGGAGGTTTCTCACTACCTTAATACGGTTATTATCTGGATCTACGTCAGTAACAATAGCATGACAACGAGAATGTACTACAGGTTGACCATGAACGATAATATGATCACCACGTCTCAGTTCAGAAATCGAGGTGATATCCTTGCTATTCCAAAATGACCACATGATTGTACGCGTTCCTTCCAAAGTAGCTACTCCTCCGATACCTCCTGCAACACTACCCACGAGTCCCCCTACACCTGCTCCAACTGTAGTCCCCACTAGCGGCACAGCAGATCCTATGGTGGCACCTGCAGCTGCACCTGCCATACCTGCAGGAATTGAAAAAGCTGTACCCACAACAGCACGACCAAAAGCAAGAACTAGACGTTTTGCAATTGCCTTTCTATATTCTTTTACGTCGTCTATTCTCCCGTCACTTTTCCCTTTGTAAAGCTTATGTATATCTGCACTCACAACTATTCCTTCCGCTACTAGGTACAATCCAAACCCAATTACATTTACACAAGTTACGTACTTTGCAGATGAGGCCAAAGCTTCCACTAACTCTACCGAAAAAAATTGAATTGACCACACAGCAATCTTTGGCGCGGCGCAAAGTGGTGTTAAAGCTAGATGTAATTTTTTTATTGCTTCTGTAAAACGAGTATAAACTTGCAGACTATGAGAAACACCCATCTTACATAAACTGGCAAATGATTCACAATTGTTGGTCACTAAGTTGTATGATTCCTGTCCCAATTTAGCAAGCGCTCTGTTAAGAACTACTTCTGGTGGGTTTTTGCTAAGTACGCTTTGTGGATACTGAATACAGAAAAGAGAACCGTATTTCATAACCTCATCCAACATTTTTTGTAACTTAGAGCGATGAACTCTAATTTTGTTGTTGTATGTTTCATCTTTTGCATAGTGAATAATACTTAAGTAGTTGTCATCGTTACTTTCAACAATGGCATGGTGGCTGTATTTAATAATTCCACATACTTTTTTCCTAGCCCAAGCAATGTGATGCCCGGGTCTAAGAAAGGCAGCCTTCTCATAGGAATCAATAGCATCATGATTTTCATTGATCTGCAGGTCTGGGTTTAAGATTTGTGGTTGTTGCTCACAGCTGTCTTTAGCCACACCAATATCTGCTAAACTATCTTCTTCGTCGGCGAGGGTGTACTCTGTTCTTTCAGTATTACATTGTTGACAAATCCGCGAATATATTTCTCCTTGCTGAGCTTCTTGAAAATGCTGAGAGTTCGGATTTTCACACAGGCACATTCGATCGTGATGAAAACTCTCTGGTCGTATTTGCCTTTGCATAATTGCGCAAAAGCTGAAAAATAATGAAGTCAATTTTTTAAAAAAAACATACATACGATCTGAATTCTCGAAGACCTTTTTTTTTTGCTTTTCTGCAATTCAGATGTTGTTCATGTCGAGGATTTTTGAAAATTTAGGTGTCCTTACATGCAATGTGGTGCCAAATATGCTACATTTTGAAGTAGAATTGTGTTAAAAAAATTTACGTATTTTTAGGAACTAAAAAAAAATTGGCATCTGTGAGGGGGGCATGGCCCAATGGCCCCCTGCGTACGCCACTGCACAAAGCGTTACCTATTATACAGGTATGAACAAGATGTGATGATTTTATATACGTATAAGACATGGGTTTGAGTACCTGGCCCATATCTGCACCAGATATAGGCACCAGATGCGGGCCAGGCTATATCTGGCTAGATTTAAGGAATAAATCGCATTTGACGGACTATTATTGGTGAATAAACCGTCGAGACTCCAAATTTGGAATAACAGGTCAGTGTTTAACCAATCAGAATGTAGGATTCTCAATAACGGATGTCTAAGGGGGTAGAATAATTAATAGTCGGGCAGATGACGTAGTTAGCAGCACCCGGCGGTCCGCCAGCGAGTTCCCACCTTCAGAGTCCGAGTCCAAGTCGTCCCTGCCGAGTCCGAGACCGAGTCATGGTATTCGAGTCCGATCAAGTCACAAGGTTTGAGTCCGAGTCCGAATCGAGGGTCCTCGCTATGCAAAAGTATACACTAAGAAAAGGAATTCACAAATGATCAGTTTTTACACTGCCTTTAATGTAGTGTTGTTGTGTGTTACGATTTAGGCCCTGTGGTCTAAATGGCAACCCATGGGCCACGTCATTCGACCCACAAGGTGTTCCAGTCCAGCGCGCCAAAGAAAAAGTGATCAAAAGATGTGTTGACAAATGCGCCAACAATCAAGAATTAATAATATTGAACACATTTAGAATGGAGAAATTATGGAATGAAAAGGGAAGAAAAACTTCCCTAGACCTATTGTAACTAGCCATCTTACTATTACGTCATTAGGACAGTCTTTGAGTTATTGTTCTAAGGCCTCGTGCAGCCAAGAATATCGCTGGAGGGATTTCACACACCACCCATCTTGTTAAATTTGGACTTACTAAATGGAAGTGTGAAGGCTGGATTTTCGACTGGCGAACTCCTAATTTCCAACTTCAAGCCCGTGATAGAAAAATTTCCGTTCACCGGCAGGGAAATTAACATCTGACTGCCAAAATCATAAAACATTGCACCCTTTACTCGCGATTTTTCTCCTTTTATCTGTTAATGTGTCATGTGGTGTTACTGTATTTATGCAAAACATGGTACTCCTTTTTTTCCTTTCTTATTTCGTGTAAGCGAACTCGAAAAACAGGAATTGACGAATAGGTTTGTTGGGAAGATCGGTGTAGGCGTAAAAGCTGCGCCTAGGGGTAGTGTGGTTGTCCTTTCGAATGATCGATCATTAAATATTTCTGTTAAAACTTGCTAAAAGCTGTCAAAATTTTCTCATGTTTATTGCCCTGCTCATTAAGCTTTGCATCCGAACAGAAATCGCGTCGGCTATTTTTTTGTTAATGTTCTCGCGAGCCCACAGGACTCTGCACGCAAAGACATACCTTTGGTACCCTTTACCCAGAAACTTTCCAAAAAGCAATTATAAATCATTGTGCGACAGCCTGGGAGTTTAAGTGTGGGTCATTTTTTGCCACAGTAAAATGCCATTGACAAAAGCGACGCGTACCCAAAACTCCATGCAACAATTCTTTGGAATTGTCATTTGGAAAAGGGTCTATGAGAGCGTCTTCTTTACGAATGAGCCCCAATTCTGCAAACCGATTCCGCTCCTGTGGGTGGCTAGTACGAACGCTTATGAAGTGGGCTCATTGAGGTTACAGATTTGCCAACTAAACAGAACAATTGTGCCGATAACGTGACATCACATCAGTTTTGGAACCAAAGTGGGTGTGCTAAACATGAGGTGACTGGCTACATCTCGGTTGCAGTAAAGTAAGATTGACGGCAAGTCCCCAAGAAGACGAAAAATACCATTGCCTTGATGCAATTTAGTATGTCTCGTCCCACACCCATGAAAATTATTTCGCCTAGGGCTCGTCAGTACCTTAAGTGTCTGGATAAGGGCCTGCTTGACGGGAAAAGACTTCGACAGTTGGAATCTCTGGATTCAAATCCACCTTTAAATTTAGCTCCTACATTCACCAAGCCCTCTGCTACACCCCTCCGTGCAAACCACACCATCATCAATAATCCCCACCCACCCACGCACATGCTAACTGCGTAGTCAAATCGAAGAGCCATTTCAATTTATAGTGCTGGTGAGAGGGTAGCAATGGCCGGCCAGTTGAAATGAACTTACGAAATTTGAGGAGACGATATGCCTACCAAGTGACTCCCTGACTATTCCTTTAAATTTACTTTTTCTTCTTGAAGTCTAAATTTCTAAAAAAAAAAAAAGAAAAAAACTCTAAAGAAAAGAATGTGTCAAATGCTAAAGATATTTAAATGCTTTTACTAAAAATTCCCTCCTAAGTTTGTTTCTAGATTTTAGCCCTTTTTATACTGGTAGAATGGAAATGACTAGATGCTAATAAGTATTCCACGTGGCCATTTGGATTCATATTTCAGGATCGATCATTAAATATTTCTGTTAAAACTTGCTAAAAGCTTTGACCCTTCAGTCATGAATAACCTAGTGGGAGACCAATGACGACTAAGGTAGCTCTGGGTATTTAAAAACTTGTTACCGTACTCATTTCTATCTTAAATTGGCATCGGATGCGTTATTAACATAAGAGCACAAATATTTCAACTTGAGTATTATTTTTTATAACAGCCCTTGGCGCATCCAGGCGGGATCCAAGAGTGTCTGAAACCTCCTTTTTTCTCTGCCTAAATTTACACTTATCGTACGTTTGTTCAGAAAAAAAACAAGTTACAAATTACGCTCTCGATCCATAAGGCTCGGCGTCTTAAAATTTTCCTCGACATCCCGTACGCATTATCTGTGAATCTTGCTTACTTTGAAAATTTAAGCTAAACACATGGTCTGTCTCAAAGAATTAGCTGTATAGGCTAATGCTACGCATAGAATCTGGAACCATTTCCGGCAGTCTGCAGGGCGTATTTTGGCAAAAAAAAAATGCTTGGTAGTTATGCCTTAACGACTCCTACGCTCTGCTAAGATAGTGCGACATAGGCTTCTATCCCATAATAATGTTCCCAGTGGCGGCATGCCGGAGGTAATAGGGATGTAGGGCTACCCTCCGTCAGAAGTTGTGAATGGGATATGAACAAAGATAACCCAGAAATTTGTTAGAAGGGATGGGTCCTTTAAATTCGGCCTTTTCAGATGGAGTGAAAGTACACCTTGGGTACATACCTTTGGTTTTGTTTTGATCATCATGTACACCGTATTTTGGTGTTGAGTATCCTATAATCTACCACAAAAGACGTGAGCTTTGAAAATGTCGTTCAGTAAGCTTCCATTGATTTGTGCTGAGTGAGTTTTCTAGATTTCAATATATCACTGATAGGTAAAGTATTATACACAGTAGTGGAAATTTGTGTGAAAGTGTGTGAAAGTGGGAATAAACGGCTCTCGAACCAAGGTAACTGTGTAAAAAGTTTAAGTCAATGGGAGCATGTCTAAAAAAATGGGGGATAGTCCCCGAGTTATCCCTCTAAATTTCAGCCTTTGATTATGCTAGTCTATAAGTCTAAATTTATAGGAGTATGAAATGTTCGGGTTCAACCTACAAACATTTATTGCTGATGAAAATCTGAAAATTGGCTTTGTCCTGATTATCTTGCAAGGTTATCAGAACTCACTCAATCACATTTTCTTTCATGGCTTCTATATTTTCAGAAATCTTTCGAGATGGACCCTCTGCTATATGGCCCATCTGTGTACTCTTGTGTGACGACTTCGTCCTGACAAATGAACTCCCTCCTATCAAACCCTGGATACTCCTTTAATTATCAAAATAAGTATGTTGCCTTTTTATTATCTACTTTGAATGAAAGGATGATAAAACAAACTCCAGGTGAGAATCCAGAAATTCTAAGGGGGGGGGGGAGTGGGGGTCAATGGAAAATCTCAGTTGCACAGAAGCCACCGAAGTATGTCTACTCGGGAGCAGAGGAAAGCGAAAAAGAATCCCTAGCTTCACATCCTTACAATGCTCTGCTCCTGTACACACACGAACAATTGGCTTAATTGTGAAACCCTCGCCCATGAACAATGAGAATACGTTTGAGACAGTACTGATGGTAAGCGCAGCAGTGAGGCTAAAAGAGCGCTAAAATTTTGAAAGGTTGCGGTAAACTTGCAAAAATTTTGGTAGTTTTAAAAACGATTGCGATAAAAAAGTAACTAAAATAAATCCATCACCCTGCTGAAAGCACACCTCTTCCTACCCCTCCAGAAATCTTTAGTTATATTAAACGCCTTTCAAGTTCCTTTCCGAAAAAAAAAAAAAAAAAAAAAAACTTTTGGAAACATTCGGAAATCGTTCGGAGGAGGCACGCCCCTGTCATGTCTACGTGCCGTCGCCACTATTCACGATAGCATGAGCATTTGCCAGTCTGACGTCTTTCAATTTTAACAACATTTATTTCGGTCATGTATTATAAACAGTTTTTAATATATATATATATATATATGTGTGTGTGTGTGTATACAAATAAAAGACCCAGGGCTGTCCACAAAGAGCTTAGCAAAGCTTTTAAGCGTGGTAACCCCTTTAACATAGAAAGTACAACTTAATACGTTACAGAAAACAATAACACTAACAAAAGAAACAACGAAAAACACTACACTCTACATCAACAGGTAAAGAAACTTTCGTGAGATAGAGCCATTATAACGGGATACTTGACGAGAGAAAACGTTTTAATTCAAGTTTGGTTATGAAGTTGTAAGAGCAAGAATACCTGCAATTTTTTATGTTGCAAGGAAGGAAATTTCAACAATGAGTGACAGCATAACGGACATATTGGAGAGAGTACTAAAGTCTATGAAGGGGTGAAGTAACCTGAAAGCCCAAAAGGCTTAGTGATTCCCCGCGGAAAGGGGATGATTTGTTGCACTGAGGTTCAGCCCTCAAATCTATACTTCTTGACTATATCATTTTACGATGTTTTCGCAACTTGACCTCTGATGACCCTTGAACCTCACCAAAAGTAAAGTAATAAAAATGTCTAAGACGGGACTCGTGCCCGTCTGCATGAGAAATCGATCTGTAGTCCACGGTGACCATCAAAGAACTCGTTTAGCGTAAGGTATTTCTGACCATCACAGCATCCTTTTAACGTGTCCATAATTAGATCATTTAAATTAGTATTATTACTGTAACAGTTACGCTTGTGGAAAATTTAATGTTCTCTATAACTTCATCTTTGCAATTGTAAAAACTCAGCACTCACTTTTTGTTGGTCACGAAGCGCCAGACACAAATTAGAGGTTCCGTCCACTGTCTATTAAGTTTACTGAGTTTTGTAGTTGCACCTCTGGCTACCTCATATGACCTTCGAGCTCCAACAAACTCATACGGTTCCCTCATTCTTAAAGTGACACATGTGTATTCCAAGTTTGAATGGGATTCTTCACCCCTGTCTTGTAATATATTTTTTTTTCAAGATTTTCGGGTTTTCATCCCTGATGACCTTACATGATCTAATTTCGTAATATAATGATTCTTATATCCCAAGTATAAAATCATCCATCATTCCTGTCTTGAGGTATATCCTGTTTATAAGCCAAGTGTCACAGACACACGCATGCACACCCTATACAAAGAATTGCCTGCATAATTCCATAAAGTACCTTTGCCTTCGGTAAGGAATAAATAGTGCGATCAATATATTAATGTGACGGCTGGTTACAAAGTTCTACTCATAGGTCACTTTTACAGAAAACAAAACAAGTAAAAACGTAAGCTTATAACTTAAACTTAAAATAATATTTTTTCACCAAGTATATTAAAAAGGTGAAAGGTGAAAGGTGAATTTAATATTTCTCAGCTGGCGTCCTTTTCTCAGGTAAAAACATTATGAATTGTTTAGGGTGTGACTGCAAATCAATCATGTCAACACGCAAAGGAATGCTTGTTGTACAAACTGTGCTGGTAAACATGTCCAATGGTTGTATGAACTTTTCTGAAAGTGACAGTAATCTAAACAAACTGAACCTAATCCATACCACTTATTTACAAAGCCGTCATTGAATATTTGATGAGGTTATTATGTCTAAAGTTTAACTCACAATGCCGTTTGTACGAAGTACGTGAAAATTAAGACATTGACCTACAGGTGCTAAGACACTTAAAATTAGACATCAAAATAAAAGTGTTACGATTATACAAACGTCGGGTTAGAAAAGCCTCCTTTTTATTGCGTTACATACGTTTGTAAAGGACAATATTTTTTCCGGTCAACATGGGCCAAAGAGTATTTGTGGATATTACTGGCTCTTCATGGGCACGTTAAAACCTGTCATTTTCAAGAGGCACGTCCTCCCATGTAGGGCCCACAAAAACATTAGGGTTGTATGAAGATTGTCCATCATCGTTTTCTTGGGATATCGTGTTTACAAGCCGTTTTTGCTTCCTTGCCAAAGGCAGGTAAGGAATCTATGCGATTGTGATGTCGTGTGTGTGTATGTAAGTGTGTATGTGACACTTTGCTTGCAAACACGATATCTCAAAATAGCAGTGACCGACACTTTTCATATTTAGTACATAGAATTGTCACGTTAAAAGAAAGAGCCCTAGGGTCTTTGGTGGAGGTCAAAGGTCATTTGAGGTCACTAGAGGTCAAAAACCGAAAACCTTGTAAACAAGATATCTCTAGAGAGCGATGACCGACAGTTTTCATATTTGGTATATAGATTTATGATGTTGAGAGGAAGAACTCTCTTGTTTTTAGTGGAGGTCAAAGGTCATTTGAATTTGAGGTCATCACAGGTCAAGAACGTAAAACCTTATTAACATGATATATGAAGATGAAAAAGATAGAAGCTATTCATTCTTAGTATCTAGATTTGTCATGTTGGGAGGAGGAACCTTTTTTGTTTTGGTGGAGGTCACCAGTCATTTGAAGTCACCAGAGGTAAAAAAGTGAACTTTGTAAACATGCCATTACAAGTTGGGAAGCATAGACAAATCACTTCTTAGTCATTTTTTTTTCAATTATTTTTATTATTTAAGTTTTGGTGGAGTTCAAATGTCATGTGAGGTCAGCAGGGGTCAAATTGTGAATACATGGTAAAAAATGATGTAGTCAAGAAATATAATGTTGAGAGATCTCTGTGTAACAAAACATCCCCTTTCGTTAAAGCATCACTAAGCCTTTGGGATTTCTGGTTAAGAATTTCGTATTTTCACCTACGGTGACCTTAGAAAACCTTTTGCTTTTACTAAAATCAATAGGCTTTATCTTTAGACTATAATGCATCCACATGTCAAGTATGAAAAGTACCTATGCTCCCTACCTAGAGCTATCGTGTTTAAAATGTTTTTGGTTTTGACTCATATGGAAAACTTTACTGCATCTGCTCACTTCGCCGCTATTGATTACACGAACTCCTACAGAAAATTTGGTACTTATGACAAAGTTTTGACTCTTATTCAGAAACCATTTGATGTATTCAAGCAGCTCGCTCTGCATTTGATTGGATAAATTCGTCTTCTTTCTAGTGATGTAGGTTTCAACTCTATTTTTATTCTGGAAGTTCTCTTAAATCAAGCAAATTTATGCTCTATTTTTGGTGATAATCATCCTTTTTCAATAGCAGAGAGCAGTGTCAAACACGCTTTTGTCAGTGCTGTCAACAGCCAGTGTGCGCTGCATAGCCATCTTGCACGGTGAAACAAAGACCATTTTGTTCTCTTTCCGATCTTACAAGAAAGGTTACTATTGATGGAGGGGGAACATCTCGTAAAATGCCTTCCAATCAAGTAACTTTTTCTGGAAATCTTGCCCTCATGAATATCGATCCCAGTGACCTTTCACGTGTTACGTAATAGGAAAGCTATGCTCGCACACACACGTTGTGGGTGTTCACTCCTGCTTATCAAAGTAAATAATCTATTCGATATCAGCTGCGCTGTTTGTGCCGTTGCGATGAGGACTTTCTGTAAGTATTAGGACAAAAATTTTCAATATGCCTCGTGACCTTACATGACGTTTGACCTGCACTAAAACCTAAATGGGTATTTCTCGTAATATAATAATTCTATATCCGAAGTATAAAAATTATCCATCATTGCTATCTTGAGATAACGGCTTACAAGCCAAGCGTCACAAACACACATGCACACTCCACTGTCAGCGAGATTCCGCAGATTCCTTTTAGTAAGGAATAAATAGTGCGATCGCTATATTAATGTGGCGGCTGGTTACAAAGTTTAATTTACCTACTTATAAGCCACGTTTACAGAAAACAAAACATTAAAAACTTACCCTTGTGGCATCCGTTACTAACTAGTGAATATAACCTCAATGTGTCCAAATTTAGGTAAAAGATAAACTATTCGAAGTATCGAAAAAATAATGATGTTATCACCAAGTAGTTGGAAAAGGTTAAAACTAAGAAAATTTAGGGACCTGAAGCACGACGTGAATTTAATATTTCTCAGCTTGCGTCCTCTTCGCAGGAAAAAAATCTTAATCGTTTAGGGTGTGACTGCAAATGAATCGTTCAACAAGTAAAGGAAAGCTTGTTGTACAAACTGTGCCAGCCAGTGAACATGTCCGAAGGTTGTGTGAAATTTTCTGAAAGTGAAAGTAATCTAAACAAACCTAATCCAGACCACTTATTTACAAAGCCGTCATTGATTATTTGAAGAGGTTATTATGTCTAAAGTTCAACTCACAATGCACTTTGTACGAAGTATGTGAAAATTAAGACATTGACCTACAGATGCTAAGACACTTAAAATTAGACATCAAAATAAAAGTATTACGATTATAAATTTTTCATGATTTTCCACTGCCCATCGAATTTTTCGGTACAAGAAATTTACGATTTGATTAACAACGGATTCCTCAATCTGAATATGTATGTTTTCAATTTTGGGCAAAATCATAAAGGATAAAACAGGATAAGGGCAATGAAATTGTACAGCATTCCTCTAGGTCTGTGCAAGCGAAACGGAGTCT
>WURT03011368.1:0-16369 GCA_009936505.3 Holothuria glaberrima | reverse complement strand
ATATATATAAACAAAGACATGATAGTTGGCATGTGTTGGAAGAAATGATATAAGAAGCAAAAAATGAGAAAAAATGATACTTTCATTTCCAACGTTATAATTCCACACGTAAACACTTCACAAAATATTTCGAGCGTCGTCTACACAGCTCTTCATCAGTTGTACTGAAAAAACTATGTAAGAGGCTGGACCTTATTTGTTATCGGGATGCATCTGAGCATGAAAGTGAGTTCTTTATTCAGTCCAGTGTTATGGGTGTTCAAGCGTAGGATTATTTTGAGCTCCCGGTTGCTTCTTTCCTGGGCTGTTTTGAAGTGACCATAAAGAACAGCAAACTTAAGGTTAGAAAGGCTATGATTAGCTAGATTAAAATGTTCAGTAAATGGGAAACCTATCTTGTTTTGACGGATGCTTAATTTATGGTAATTGAATCGAAGTGTAAACTTTGTACTTGTATGTAGGTGACCTGGGGACATTTGATACAATAGAGCAGGTAGACTAGATTGTCTGAGTTGCAGTTAAATCTCCCGAGCCTCAAAGTGATACAGTATACGAGGCCTGGTGTAAAATGTTAAGAGAGGGATCGAGATGTGTACACACCATGCACCTGGGTTTGTTACAAGCGATGTAACCACTGCTTGACTCATGATTAGAAGGGTGGAGGGAAGTCCGGACTAGCACAGACCTGATGTTGCGTGGTTGCCTACAGGCAATCACTGGGGGTCTTTAAAAGTTCTTCTATGGTGGGATCAGAGCCTAAAATGCCCCAGGACTTTTTGATGTCTTGGAAAGGGGGAGGAGAGAGGGATGGTACGTAACGACAAGGGGTACTGTGTCTGATCAGGGAGGAAACACATTCGAAAAGTACGTTGTAAAGAAATTCTTAGCTGACTTTAAATGAAGTGATATTTAGTGTGATGAATAATGACGAAAGGTAAAACTTTCACATTTTTGCATGACGGCTGGCAACGAAAAGTTAACGAGTTCAACGTAAGGGGCGTATCTTCTCATTGTCATTTTGACAATGCATCACCGATACTAGTTGATCAAGGTATTGAGAAATGAATTTTGAGTAGAAAGGCAAGATAACTGTCGGAGACGAACATTGCTTCAAAGAGTCTATAGAATGTTGGATCTCCTTCCTAACACCTCCCTGGTCTGATATTCCTTTGTTGCGGTACGAAAGCAGACTGGATCTTTGTAAGGCTCTAACCCATTCGAATTGGTCACACAAAAAGCGGTACGGATAACCCCTTTTGAGGAAGAAACCTAGAAGTTCTACCGCCTTATTTATAGAAGTTTGGTCACTAAAACAGATGCATCGACATCTGAGGAGCTGGCTGTAGACTATGGAGGTTTTAGTATGTCGGGGATGGAAGCTGTTGAAATGGAGATAAGAGTGACTGTCCGTGGGTTTGGTATACACAGAGGTCTCTATTTTATGACCTTTACTCATGACTAGTACGTCGAGAAAGGGGATTTGGTTCGTAGACTCTTTCAGTGGTGAACTTAATAGACTCATGCAAGGTATTAGCGAGTGAGAAAAAGTTGTTAAGTTCTATCACTACTATCCCATAACATGAAAATATCATCGATATAAGGTACATAAAAATATGGTTTACAAGGGGACAAAGTAAGCAGTTCCTGTTCCAGGTAGTGCATAAAAATATTCGCATAGGAAGGGGCCATTCTGGTACCCATTGTGATGCCTTTGATTTGGAGATAATGGCAGTCATTGAAAGTAAAATTGTTATGCTCAAGGATAAACTTCATCAATCGTGAGAGCTCAGAGTGTTGAGAAATACCATTAGCTGCTAATAATTTATCACAAGCTAGGACACCCTCATCATGGGGATATTTGTATGTAAGGTGGAAACATCCATGGTGACCAGAATAACACATTTTTCTAGGGGTGGAATAACATTAAGTTTGTTGAGAAAATGTGTACTATCTTGAATATAGCTGGGTATGGTGGGGAGAAGAGGTTGTAAAAATTGGTCCACATAGGCAGAAATGTATTCCTTTAACGTACCTATACAAGACACGATTGGCCTACCCGGGACAAGAATATGATGCTGACGGGTAATTTCGAACATCTCGTGATCTTGGAGGATGCCAGTATTAGGTTGTTTTTTACTGACAAGCGCTTTAAGCTTATGTATTTTTGGTAGGGTGTAAAAATTACAGGGCTTGAGGACAGAGGGTATTAGATTTACAACCTCCTCTCTTACCTCAGCATTGAACGTGTTAACCAAACTTGGGAGCGTTCTGCAGAAATGGGTGGTAGGGTCACTGTCCAGTGGTTTGTAAAAGCGGGCATCTGAGAGTTGTTGGTCAGCCTCCGCTATGTAACTGGTAATATCCATAAGAACAATTGCTCCACCTTTATCTGCTGGTTTAATAATCAAATCAGAATTACGTCTGAGTTCATTCAGGGCTTTGTGGTCCGCTTTGTCAAAGTTGTTGGGTTGACTAGCATTGGTGTCGACGGAAGATAGGAAGGTACTTAGGTGGGAGTTGACCTTATCCACAAACCTATCTATGAACACATTGTGTTTAGATGGTGGAGTCCATGTCTTCTTGGTTTTGTTGGGTTGTAGGGTCTGGGGACGGCCAGGCAAGTTTCTTCCCCCTGCCCATTCACCTAGGCACACTTTTCGAGTAAATTGACTGACATCATTTGTCAATTCGACGTGATCAACCTGAGACAAGGGGCAATAAGACAGTCAAAGATGCGTACGCTAAACAATGTTACCTTGTGGATTTCCTGTCCCAACCCACCTGGCAGAACAGGGTACAGGATCTGGAGACTGTGAATTTGATCCAGGGTCATTTGAGTAAGTTGTTTCACATTGAACTTAACAAGAGCTTCAGACGTAAGAACAAGAAACTGGGTTTTCTTATCAGCAGCTCACCTGTCTTAAGTAAAGTCATACAAAACTCGACTTACTTGACATAGAGTGAACATATTCTCCTCCATAAACTGATCAATCCTAGCTTTCCCACGGGAGCTCAGAACACCGAGCCCGAATCTTCACAGGTTGTTAATCTCTCCAGTCAAATCCTCACCCCACGACAGGTTAAGGTGTTGGAACTTGGACTGTCTTATTGCCCCTAGACCCATCACAAGTTGCAGGTCCCACTGGCACATCAACCTCTCATCATGAGGTGACTAGCGAGGATGAAGATGTCTGTTTTGTTTGCCGACGATTTTCACCCCCAACACTCAGAAAATTGCTAAGGACTCAGGTGAAATTTGTTAACTGGGGAGAATGCAACTGTAGCCATTGGGTTCACTTAGAGTTTGGTGTTCCTGAGAGGGAAGAAGACCTTTGCAATAAAGAGCAATTCCTTTGCCCCCACTGCACAGGGGAGGAATAGGAGCTCAGCTTACTAAGGAATCAACGATCCTACCTTGTGTTGACAATCTAAAGGAAAACTAAGGTAAGGCTTGTTCTTTATTTTCCAAATGAGGCTTCATGATTGAAAACATTTGCTCAAAAAAGGATCTATAAAGTGTGGAACCCCTTAAACTATTACGGCCCAGTCCTCGAACATTGACGTAAATCCTTAAGAGACAGCACCATCAGCATCATTAGGCCTACTGTCGTCACTAATACCACTTTGACAAGGTGCACGAAATTTGGCACTTTTACAACGTAGCAGCTATCAGCTAGTGTCCGCATGATATCCTGGATTTAAGGTAAAATTCCAGGGTGATTTGATTTAATTTTTGTCAGATTCAAGTTAAGACATCCTCAAATCAGCATATATATCTTCAAGGATTATTTCATGTTCGATTTCAGAATATTTCCAGTTTTCCATGATAGCTGCGCGAAATTCCATACATCCATGCTATATATGTTGTGATGTATAGTGTAGGCCTATGTAGCCTATATAATGCTGAGAACGCCTGTGACTGTAACTCAAGTCTACTGTCTTCAGTAATAAACTCCATAAAGGCTAAGAGAGCAATCACAGAGTTAGTCCTCAGTAAAAGACTGTGTGTCATTCCCCGAGAGCTCACTTTACATAGTCCTTACAACACCCTCTGAAAATAGCTGGAGGTGGGGGGGGGGGAATCTCCTTACAACACCCTCTGAAAATAGCTGGAGGTGGGGGGGGGAATCTGCCATCTTTATGAATGTTGAAATTGACTTTCTTCTCACAGCAAATTTTGGGTGTTAAATCTTAGTTTACTACCATGACTTTTCTTCTCCAAATCTTCCAGGAGCATTGCAGAGTGTTTTTGATCACTGAGATTGTCTGGAAAGGGCCAAAAGTTTGAAATGAAATCAGCAACTTTTTCGTGCCGTAAAATTTACTGTGTGACTAAGGAACTTTGTTTAGCTACATCAGTATGCTAATGAGCTTCTCTATTACACCACGATAAAATGTTTACATTGGCAATGGCTATGTGTACAGTACCAGTTCGTCGAGGTTAGCTGACGTTGACGGTCGCTACAATGACCTACTATCTACTACTTTACTCGACGATCAGCAATTTTGCTCTCTATTTCTGATCATCAAAGATCGTAAAACTAACTCCAGTAATCCTAACCTGGAGAGCATCTATTGATGAGAGGATTATATCGACTACAACTTTCCTGAACAATGAAAAGATCGTCGATAATCTCGACGATTCGGTGATCTGTTGTAGTAGCGTGTTAATCACCCATGCATACAATAGGAAGTGATGCACTGGCTTATACAATGGCTATACTAAAACAAGCTTTATCTCAGTGCACAGGATATGCATTGTTAAAAGGGTGAGAACTGCACTATATTGCACATGGCACTTCAAAAAGAAATGTGCGTGCTACTTTTTTACGAAAATCATGTCTTCTAACATTTAAGTAATGGCAAATGATCGAAAAGGAAAAGTTTATATAAAAGCAATAACAGAAAGGAGTAGAAATTAATCTAAAAAAACAAAAAAATCCCCTGAGTACTGCTCTACCTGTACTTCTACTTCATATGTAGTCCATATATGCACAAAAGTAATAACAGATACAGGCAAGTCATTGACAGAATCGTACATCAATGTCTGGCACGTTTAAAAATGGTTTTTTGCATGTTCGCGAGATAAAAATATTACCTTCAAACACGGTGTTGTTAAGGTACATTTGCTTCGAATTTTCTGCTAAAGTGAATGGCTTCATGACTCCCCAAGAACGTATTACAGTATACTTACATGTAATTTTCATGCTCGACTCTCATTTCTGCGATCGTATCATGCCTACTGTTTTCCTTATTGTGGAAAACATTTCAAGTTTGGTGTACGTCAAATAAACTGTCCCACGCTGAAAAAATTCCGTGTCATAAATTGGTAAAAGGTAGGGCCTACACACATGAAATCAAAAGCATACGAAGAGCACAGGGCAAAAGGACGTTTGGTGCTTCCTAAGTAAAGAACATTTGGTGCTTCCTAAGTAAAGGACAATGCCAGCTATTGAAACTATTAACAGCAAGCACTGGCCACTGGCGGGTACTCAACCTGTTACAAAACATGGGGCCGAAAAAGTAAAATTAATTTTTTGCTATTGGATTTTGACTTTATCACGAAGTGCAGGGATCTGCAAGGCCTCTAAATCGCTTGTCCAAAAACGAATGCCTTATTTCATTTTACCATCAACAAAGGTAATGATGAAGCGACTTGTAAACTACTGTGAACGATCGCAAGCAGGCATTAACATTGGGACTCAGCAGGGGAATCAAGCGTTGGTCATTTTGGTTAACTAAAGAGATGGATATACGCTATTTTAAATTTGAACCAAAAGACAAACTAGTTTTCAAATCATCGTTATTAATGTCAGTGGCACTCGATTTGGTATTGGAAAGCAGGTACCATAGCATAATATTACTGTTGGTGCAGTATAAATCTTTACCGGTGCCGCTGTCAAAATATTCATTCCGGTACCCGCTAGCCACACCAAACCTTTTAAAATACACATAGCTCTGGTGCCGACTCACCCTTGACCTAAAGTTTGATTAAATGTAAAATGAATGTTCATAAATGAAACGTCATTATTATACAAGTCCGCTTGAAGCTTGAAGGCCTAAACTTTCAGAAACGATCGCCAACGTTACGAATGTCAATTTTACTGATTTAAAATGTCGGGGTAGTACTTCCATGATTGCAACACTATGAAAATACACTTAAATTAACAAACTGTCAACTCTGTTATAAGAGCAACATAAAAAGAATGTGCAGACCTTACGTATGATTGTCCCCTCTACCCTCGTGGAAATCATTTTAGGCAGTTTTGGGCTGACAGATTCCAACAAACTGAACGGCATTTTCTCACAATTTAACTGAGGAGGGGTAATTTTCAGAATGGATACCGCTGTACTTTTTCGTAACTTAATGGGCCAAGGATTTATCGTAGTTAAGTAGGTTACAACATGCACGCACATGGAATATTTTAAGCACTACACAATCACTGATTTTCGCTGTTCTACAAGTGCAACTAGTACTTCATGCAGTCGCTGCATATTCTGAAGTGACGTCTGGGATAAATGTTTCACCGCAGCAGATTTTGGTTTTGGTATGAACGCACCTTTAAGACCATTGCCAGAAAACTAATGGGCTGTGATATGGCTTACAAGGGGCAAAATAGTTTCTTTGGGGTAGTGGGATACACAGAAATGACAAAAGCCTTTTCACCTTTTGGCAGCCTCCCCCCCCAACACCCCACTGCATCGTCCTCCCTTCGTGTCCAAAAAGCCCCCGTTTGCGCACTAAGAATAAAATTACAAGAGTGAGATTTCAGATATTTCCAGTCCCATGTTCCAACATCCACCCACCCGCTTGATCGCACAGTACAAATAGGGTACGGTAAAAAATTCAATCTTACCTGTTGTTTGAAACAGGATGTCTTGAGTTCAAATAATAATCCAAGGAAATTCCACATGAAGAGAGTAGAAACGGCACAAGCAGAAAGGAAAGCGGCGCGGTTTAAAAACCTACCCTGCCCCGTAGTATCACAGCCTGATACCACCACCTGGTTTCTTATCTAAACCTTCGTAGCAACGGCCGTCAGGAATTCAGCAAGCCATGGATAACCCTTTGCTAAAACTTTGGCCTAGCCTGTTTATAAAATAGTAAATCATTGCAAAGTATACTACACCCAATTTTGCCGGTAATATTCGTTTTTTGGAAAGTGCGAAATATCTTGCCTTGGCCTGGATGACCAACAATGATTAGAACTGAGAGGTCTATAGAGTCTAAGAACTGCCACGACTGAAAGCCCCACCTCGGAACTGAAAAAACCTTCCCTGTTGATCAGAGACTTCGCGTGATTGTTTACGTTTGGTTTAGAGACTGTCTAGCCTACAAACAGTAATTTACACTGAAAGACATGTTCCCACATGTTTTGGGCCAAGCCATTATGGTAGGCCATCACACCCATAATGCGATAGAGCCTACGCGAAGCGATTTGATGCTTCGCGAAGCCAATTTTCACCTACGCAAAGCCAAATTTAACAAACAGGTAGCCAAATTTAACATACGCGTAGCCAAATTTTTGCAGCCCTGCAAAGCTTGAGTGACTGTTGACGGAAAGTATTGCTTCGTGCTTCATGTACGACTTTTGTTTCTCGCCTTTCGTGTATATTAAATTTGACTACACGCGTATGTTTAATTTGGCTTCGCGTAGGTGAAAATATGCTTCGCGAAGCATGAAATCGATTTGGCCGGCAGGCAGGGATTTCCAGTGACATCATGACTTGTTCAGCTGGCGAGTGCCGTTTTCGGCCCGATGCATGGCGAACAAGTTACGGACATGCCCTATGGGGAAGAATGCATACATTGCATGCAAAGTACATACCATATAATACAGTGTAAAATTACATGGTAGTACATGCACTTTTGTGATAAAGCCAAGGTGTCCCGTCTCTGGGAGCGCCGTTTTACCCAGCTTCCTGGTTGTACCGGTGAAAATGCATTGGCGAAAATGCTGCAATCAAACGTTAACAGATTTATGCGATCTCATTTTGGGGTTACGGGTACAGCACTTAAAGACTCACTTTAGTATTATTGAATGGAAATAATGTTATGCGATCCTAATTGGTACAGAATAAGGAAAATTATTGCACTGGTATGACAAGGACCTTTCCTTTTCGGAGGTTGTCCTTCAGAACGCCCCGATGTGTTACTCCATGGGGAGGGGGAAAGGGAGAACTTTCACAAAATAGGTTGCTGTGATAGGTGGCCAGCGGGCCATTTTGTGGGCCACTACTTGCACCATATAGCCTCTGAAAATTTGAGGCGCTCAAATGTTTATTCACCCCAGAGGAGGCAGGCCCTGGTCTCCGTGATCTTTTATTTTACGGCCGGGACTTCAAAATAATTCAAACTACATCATTTGTTGAGCAGCATATAAATTCCAATGTAATGAAGTTCAAGTGAAGGTTGCCTGCCATGATGAAAATGTTACCCGCCAATAGAGAGACGGCGAGTGGTTGTTGCCATGCCCAACAATGTTTTATTAATATGATCATCGTTTTAGTGAGCATGCACGTATAAAACTGGAAAACACGGGACAAGGTCGAATCCTGTCATATGGTGCCACAGTGACGGGAAGATTCTTTGACATTAACACATCGCGCCAACCAGTCTAAGCGTGGAGGATGATCAAAGATACCGCAGTGGGAAAAACATGGTCACCGACCCAGCCAGTGTACTAGGTGTTCACATATGATTGACAGATTCTAGGTCAACTTGAACCCTGGGAGATCGGTGCTTGCTTTTAATGTTTCAAAAACATTAGATGACAACATTTGCACAGACATGTGTTACACAAATTGCATCGTGTTGTATGGGCAGTTGGAGCCAGAGTACAGCGCTTGTTAACCAATGATTTTATTAAAGGGAGAAGGCAGTCCCCACGTTTAATTTCAAAAAAAAAAAATTGCTAAATCTTACATATCTCCTCTAATTTCACTCACAAGTATTTTCATAATGTTCCTGTGTAAAATCATTGAACATTGAGGGTAAAACAATCAGGTATTCTGCATAAATCTAGGAAATAAGTAACAAAAATACTGTCACATGATTGACAGGTTGATAGGCGCCATTCCTGAACTAGTGAACCTGGGTAAATACCCAATGCCTTCATGTAACTTATTTGAAACAAACATGCGCTGTGGCTTTGTGAAATTTGCTGGAATTTGTAGGAAAATATTGCTGTTCAAGACTGTTGGGATTGACGCTTTATTTTCCCCTGTGTGGGTATAATGGGGTTATGAAAAATGTTTGATTCTTATGATCAAAGCTAGACCAGTTTCTGATCTCACGCGCTTTTGGAGCTTCATCAGTAGCAACCTTGAACGCCATTCTGTACTTTGAAGTGAGATACCGCCGCAGCCGTGCAATAGTCAGGCAGTTGGTACTTCCTGCAAGTGTTTCAACCAACAGAAGTCAAGCTCAAGTGCATGCGTTAATTTCATAGAAACATGGAAATTTCCCACATACAGCTCACACAAATTCAAAATTTTCATTGGTTATTGGCCTCTATGGCCCTTTTGACCTTTTACGGACAAGGGTGAAAAGAAAGATCACGTTGAATGAACGATCTGTTACTTGCGTAACGTATTGATTCCACTTGCATCTGCCCAAATCAAGCAATTCCGCAGCGATTTTTAAAAGAACATTTATCAAAGTTAGAAAACGAACACTGAATTAACATAATTTAGCCAACATGTTTTACTTTACCATCACTTTCAAAATAAAAAAATCTTAATTTGACGTATGTTTAAAATTCGAGTCAGTTATACCATCAATATAAAGGAAAATGAACTTTTATTTGTGGAGGTACTTCTCTCACAAAACTTGCTGGTTCTTATCCGTTTAAAATAGGCCCTTTATAAGCGCATGCGTGATTCAGCTTGGCTGTAGGAAAATTCCCAGGGACCGCCTTCGCATTTAGGTACGTAACACATTCCAACAACACCGCGACAGACTTCAGTTGGTACCTTCGGAGTCCTATGTAGAGTTTATAGCATTAATGTGTGGTTTAAAATTTCGGGCAATGACATACATACACTTCTGTCAAAATTTTGTATCAGAGTAATTGCACATATGCTAGCTTACTTGGACCTGGCTTCAATTCGTATCTTACAGAAGGGGGGGGGGTATCGTACGAGAACTAGCTCTGGGCTACTTTTGGAAGTTAGACCTCACGAAAACACAGGCGATCGAGCTGGAGGTTGAAGCCCCCACTCCAAATTTCTGGAAAACCTATGCGGGTATGTTGTTCTTTTTTTGGGGGGGGGGAAGGATGTTATCTTTCTCTCGGGTTAAAGTTATTTCTTTTGACAGAAACAGCTCAGCCTCTCCCAGAAAAATCGCGTACCGCAAGGCAACGAAAACTTAATTCACTGGGTTAACACGCCCGAGGAAAAGTAAGGAACCCTTACAACGCTGCAGCTTCCAGGGTATAACGGCATCTGAAATATTGCGTTTGACAGTTTGAGGTCGGCTTGCAGACAATATTCACACCTTTATAACGATAATTTATAAACTATACAATGATAAACAATTCAGTGTCAGATGCTAGAATAATCTAATTTTAGGTGATTGTAAGGTTCAAACAACTCAAAATTTAATTCACAGCTTTTTGCAAAGTACACTATTCTCATCATCTTTCGGTGATGGATATGTAACATGTGGGTGGGTCCGTTGTGTTTGTGGGCTGGTCTGGGTTTTGTTAGGGTTTTCGTTTCTCCCGGGTCATATTCCTACTTAATGGGTGCTGAAATTTGTGTGTAGTACGTGTCTCAGGAACAGCATTTACCCACAAGCAGATAAGAGGCGGATTGACCGGACCGTAAAGGCCTTGCATGTGTAGAAATGAGGTTGATGGCAACCAGCTGTAAGATATGTTGGTAGTGGTCTGTTTACGCCAGGGTAAATACCGCAATCAAAATGGCTTGATACAAAACATTCTTAACTGAACCCGATTTCACTTTTAATCGCGAAACAACTCATCAAGTAGCCTAGTTAATTGAAAAAAAAAATATGTGAACATATGATGGTTTGTGAAATAGCCTTAACAACAAGGCTTCTATAAGTTACAAATTTCTCGCTTTTAACATTTTTCCCGGTTAGCAATTTCAGGCGTTCTGCCGGTGGCTACAAGACAGAGCTTGCTTGATGGTTCGAGGTATTTTAACCTGTCAGCATCACCGCCATCAGCGGACCGCCGTTGAACCAACAGACATTTTTCAGGCGGACCGCCGAAGTAATGGTATTGTGAAAAATGATCTTTTCAATGCCCGTCAGGGAAAACCCAACAAGTACGGTAAGCTACTGGGGGCAACATGCATGACTCCACTTCCTGTGACTTGATTTTCAAAAACTGATTGTCAATATTTATGTCTTAATTTCTTTGCCTTTACCATTATTAAATAGCATTAAAAAGAAGACATGGACACGTTTTTTTTCTTTTCTTTATTACGACGTCTTTTGAAAGGTTGCCGAAACTAGTTCTAGCTCAGTTTCGGTTTACTGTAAACTATTTCCCGGTTTATGCAGGCATATTTTACTTCTGTCAATTTTTATGATTTAATATGCAAAAGATATAGTAGAAAAAAGCGAGTACGGAAATAAATAGTATAAAGCAGTGATCAAAACGTTGCAAAACCTCAGAACACAAATTGAATTAACAGAAGGTTGTCATAGCTCTTGCAAGGAGTTTCGGAACTTCTGTGACTGTAGACTACGTGGATCAAACACTCACGAGGATAACATATCATTCAATATTTCTTGTTTGTTTTTAAAAATTTACTTTCCTCTAATGAACAAGGATTTATACTTGCTTCTAAGAATTATTAATGCCAACTTAGTGTAGTGTTGTGATAGGTGAGTGTAATCATTTGCCCCCATGCTGGCTTTATTCATCGAAAGCTCGGCGCAATTTACTGCTGATACACATCGCCATACCTATTCAATGGAGTCTATTCAATCATGGACCTAATACCCTCCGATGAGTGTGAGCATTGTCATTACCCTAAATTCCTTTGTTCCTTTTGTTGGGAATTCAATACATTCTCAAAAATTACGAAGCCACACAATAACTTTGTTTTCATCGGCAAACTATTGTGCTGCTGTTTAAAATCTTGCCGATCTTCGACGATGATTTGAGCTATCGTCGAAATAGACGATCTGGTATTGCACCTTGGGAGGGTTTGAGGCTTTTACAATCTTCTTCTAGCATCGACTATCTTCGACTGTCGCAACTCGATGATGACGCTAACCTCAACGGACTGGTACTGTGTGTAGAGGAACTACAGTAATCAAATGTTCTGTGTGACGTCACAATGTCACGCACACGGCGTTCCAGGGAATAACTTAGTGTTCAAAATTTGCACAACAGTTTTTAGGTTTCTGGGGTTCTTTATCATGGAATCATTGAATACCCTATTGCTCTATGTGGGCATGATCCAAAACCCCCCCTCAGGTGGCGGGATGGAAAATTGAATTGTTTTCAGAATATTTCTCGGCTGTGCAACAATATGAGCATAGACTTTCTACTTTATAAACTTGTTAATTACATATAATGTAATAAGTTAGAATATAGGTTGAAAAGTTTCTATGAAATGTGCTGCCATGGGAATGCATTAAATTTTGGTGGGGGAACAGATTCAACTTAAATCTTTAGCAACAATTCTGCTCATTGCTATGACAACCCCAACTCTTTTTCTCCCAAGCACAGTAATAAAGTTATTAATTTGGTAATTTCTTCTATAAAAAAGAAACACTTGAAAAGAAGAACTTGAGTGGCAGGAAGGAATGTTTATGCTGAATATATTAAAATATTGTCAGCAATATGAAAAGTTTACATTTAATGTTTGCTTACCATTTTTCAAAGTAAAACACAACAGTTATGTGCGAAAGCCATGAGCAACAACTCTTACTGGTTTGCAAGGAACATTGTTAGTGGAAATTAGAAACATGTTAGTGTTACGAAATTTAAAAATAGCCTACATACTGAACAGTATTGCAGGCAGTTGAGAAATAGACAGATTTTGTTACAAAATTCTAATCTGATCACCCTAAAATGTTCAATAGATTTCACTTTTTTAAGAAGAGGCAAATTGAGTTGCACTTAACATGAATTTTCTGGAATAATCTAATGTTTTTAAGGACTAGTAATAATGCAACATTTATTGTTAATTTTAGAAAGCCTTGATCATACTTCAATGTTGCAAAATCTGGAATTCTATGAAAATTTACATTGAATTTAATCTGTATACTGCAACACTGTTTCAGAGGTTGTATTTCAAATTGTTACAAAAGCTTAACATACTTGTAGCTACAGTATTCATTATGGCAGATAAACTATGTTAATTACAATTGTTCAAAGCATACCAATCAGTATCATCCATTTCTGGCCTCCTAGAATTGGTTTCCCTTAGTTCCAAGTATGAAACTTGAAATGTACAACTCTCCACATTTTAATATAACATCCTACCACTGGTAGGGCCAACCCTCATACTGTACTTAATAGCCAAGAGTAAACTTTAATGTTCTCTCTTTGCAGCTTTATTCAGTTGGCTGCGATTTTGTTTTTGACAGATTGAAAACTGGTTGCCTAGATCATGCTTTGGTACTTCTTGCTTTAGTGATCAACTTTTTAGGATTGCTGCTTGCATTTTCTTTTTGTAACCTCCCCACATTTCTCTCATATTCTTGATACTTTAAAAGATTTTTTTCTCCTTAACATTTAAACAGATTCACTATTATTGACAAATTTCTTCATATTTCTTAAGATACTGTACCTTGCCAGAAAGCTAAATTCTATCTATAAGGTACAGTAACAAATGAGCCATGCCTCAGTAGTTTTATTGAGGTCGCAGTAAACTAGTTTAAACAGCAGTGCACATAGACAGCAATGACACTTAGGCAATTCTGCGAAAAAATAAAATGAGCTTTGCTACTGTAGGTGACCAGTATCTGAACACAGGGATTGGCTGGTTTCAATAAAGAGCACTACTGGCACAAGTATGGCACTGAATTGAAGCTGTGTTCCTTTGTCATGCTTTGGACCATTTTTAGATCCTTTTTAACTGAATGTCTATCACAGAACTACTAACAAGAGAATGCAAAATGGAAGATCGGAAGTAAGATGATTCCAAAACTTTTCTTTTCCCATAACAGCTTCCAAATAGCAAAATATGTGTGTGAAAATTGGTCGTTCCCTGCTGAAAAATACAAAACTATTTCCTAACACTGGCTTTGAAGGTGGCATTTTACAAGACTACAAAGACAAGTTACAGAATCTGTAAAAAAACCTAATCAGCAATATGTGTGCACATTGTGTGGATGCACACTGGGTGACTACACAATATTTGCAAAGGTGGCAGGATGGAATTCTGAAAAAGTGGCGGGACGGAAGAACACAAATTATGGCATTTGCATGGTCTTTGCATTCTTTCATTTAATCTGAATATGTAATTACAATGTATGCTTAAAAAGCTGAATTTTTGGAAACATTAATGGAATCAAATCACAAGGGAATGGGAGACAAATAAAAAACTAGAGCACCAATGGTGCAATTGCTCAAACTGAACCAAGAGGTGACACTTGCACTTTTTTTTAAATCGATCTATCGTTTGCTAGTTTGAAAGCAATAGAAGCATGAGGGCTTAGTGATGATGATAGAAGAAAGTCTTAGTTGTAAACCCATATGCGAATGTATGAACTGTTTCTGGTTGTTGATGTATATGGTTATGCATCGAGGGCAAAATAGCATTTCAAAATATTTACAACTATGGGACCCTGGACCCAAAGTTCCTGTACACCCCAAATGGTCCATGAACCAAGGAACATTATGTGCAAGTTTAAATCCATCAAAGCATGTAGGAGATACTGTACATTTGCCAATTTTTCCATCAAATGGCTCATAGGGCCCACATGGGAACCTGGACCCAAATTTTCTGTACAACCTGAATGTCCCATGACCCAAGAAATTTTGTGTCCAAGTCTCAAAAAATCCTCAGTAATGAATTTTTCATAAAATAGCCCATAGGGTCCAAATGGGACCCTGGACCCCACAATCCTCTTTACCCCATGGCCTATAACCAAAGCAACCTTGTGTCCAAGTTTCAAGAAAATCCATGAACACTAATTTTTCATAAAATAGACCATAGGGCCCAATTGAGACCCTGGACCCAAAATTCCGGTACATCCCAAATGGCCCATGATCCAAGGACCATTGTGTCCAAGTTTCAATCCATCAAAGCATGTGAAAGGAGATACATTGGCCCAATTTTCATAAATTGCCCATAGGTCCCAAATGGGACTGGGACCCAAAATTCCTGTACAAGTTGTACTGCCCATGACCCACGGAACATTGTATCCAAGTTTCAAGAAAAACCATGCCCATGATTTTTTCATAAAATGGCCCATAGGGCCCAAATGGGTCCTTAGACCTGGACCCAAAATTCCGGTACCTCCCAAATGGCTCATGACCCAAAGACCATTGTGTCCAAGTTTCAATCCATCAAAGCATGTAAAAGAAGACACTTTGGCCCATTTTTCATAAAATGGCCCATAGGACCCAAATGGGACCCTGGACCCAAAATTCTTGTACAACTTGTATGGTCCATAACCCAAGGAACATTGTGTCCAAGTTTCAAGAAAAACCATGCCCATAATTTTTTCATAAAATGGCCCATAGGGCCCAAATGGGACCCTGGACCAAGAATTCCTGTACACCCCAAATGGCCCATGACCCAAGGAACATTGTGTCCAAGTTTCAATCCATCAATCCATGTAGGAGATACATTTGCCCATTTTTTTCATAAAATGGCCCATAGAGCTGAAATGGGAGCCTGGATCCGAAATTCCTGTACAACTTGAATGGACCATGCCCCAAGGAACCTTGTGTCCAAGTTTTAGGAAAATGCACCAAAGCATGTAGGAGATACATTTGCCAATTTTTCATACAATGGCCCGTAGGACCCAAATGGGACCCGGACCCAAAATTTCTGTACAACCCTAATGGCCCATGACCCAAGGAACATTGTGTCCAAGTTTCAAGAAAATTCATCGAAGCATCTACGAGGAGACGCATTTTGAACAATTGTGGACAGACATGATAGACAGAGTGATGTGGCGGATCACAATAGCTCAAACAGCTCTTAGAGCTGGTTTGAGCTTACAAGAGGTTTAAGAGGTGACGGGACGGAAAAATGCACACTTTAAAATTTGATCAATCAAAATGCCCCAAAAACTGAAAAAGGCATTTTTTTGGAGTTTAATTATCTTTTTCCAAATGTTGCAGTTACAGGGCTTGAAAATAAGCTTTTCCTCTCTGGAGCTGAAAACAGCTTCTGACAACCTTCAGTTTGAAGCTTTTCTGGA
>WURT03011357.1:0-16370 GCA_009936505.3 Holothuria glaberrima | reverse complement strand
TAAATAAATAAATAAATAAATAAATAAATAAATAAATAAATAAATAAATAAATAAATAAATAAATAAATATTTTTTTTATTTTTTTGTCCTCCATTTATTCAGTTTCAAAACATTAATTGAATGTAGTACATATAATGTGGTAATGTTCAAATATATGCTTAACGCAGCCAAGGATTAACGATTAACCTGATAAGATGGTGTCATATGCTCAGTAGTGTGGTATGAATTATTTGACGATCTTCTCCTTCTTAATCTCTTCTTTCTTCTTAAGTAATCCTAATTTCCCAACGCATTTTTTTCTTTTGTACCCCTATGTATATGGGGGTCTGCCTGTACAAGCTTGTAAGCTTTTTTTTTCAGACCTCCCCCACAATATAGTGTTTATAATAAATATTGTAACATAAGTATGTATATATTATAGTGGAAATCTTTCTCAATACGATACAATACAATAATACAATACATGTCATCACATAAATGGGAATATCCTTTAAAGATGATTGGAATGACATAATACTTCTTCGAAAAATAATTTTAGGTATTTATCGAATCTTGGTTCACACAAAATTTTAAAAACAAACGCAAATTTCTCCTCTTCCGATTTCGATCAACTTTGTCACCATCATACATAAATAAATACACATATGTTTTTTTACATATGTGATATTCTTAAATGATCTGATTTTCAGTACTAAATAAACCATTACACATATTAAAAGCTTCCATTAGTTTTGCAAATGATACCACACTTTTCTTTCTCAACCTTCTTTGTTGACTATATCTTTCAATTTTCATTTCAAATTTTGGTAACTCGAATTGTCTCTTACATTGGTAAATATAATTCTTCAAGTTTAAAATAAGACAATTAAAGGGGTGAATAGAGCCTTTCTCAAATCCAAAGAAAATATCATACTTGGAAAAGAATTGTTCTCTCAAGAACCGAAATTCAACATCAAGAATAAAGGCGAATGTTATACTGCAATCCCAGAAGAGGTGTTCAAGGGTTTCTAGTTCTATTTTACAAAAGAAGCATTTATCACAATTATCCACTTTCCCATGGCATACAAAAGCTTTTTCGTGGCGATTATTCGGTAAAGAAAACGGTATTGAAAGTACTGTAACTTAACATCAGAAACGACCTCCTAGGAATGTTGAAAAAACTCTCCCAATCTTTTGTTTCAATGTCTACTAATTGTCCCTTCCATTTTTTTTACAGCTGTTGGTTCTGTTACATTATGCTTAAGTTGTAAATTATAAACAAATTGGGAAACACGTGGGACGTGTAATATTTTCTGTAGTAAATGATCATTATTAATTGATTCATCAAGCTCGAACCCAGCCAATTTCCAACTTCGGGATATACTGTGAATTAAACCAAAATAAAGGGGAAAGGGGAATCTTTCTATACTGAAAAGGTAAATAAACCTATAAAAAGCTATTGGCCTCCCTTCTTGATCAAAAAGGTCCCTTACATACAAGACGTTCTTTTATAGACCTGTTGATACATAACAGTAAAATTATGAATTCGAATAAAACTATTGTTCCAGATAATTTGATAACCGAAATTTTCAGTGGGCTCATTAAATGAGACGCTACACCAAGCAGTAACAACCTCCTTTATAAAGATATTTTTAATATCAACAATATCATATTTTGAACAGTTACACTGAAAAAATTGTTTTCCAACAGCTGACAAAGATATATTCCAAAAAATCTTCCAAGGACCCTCTGAATTAGCACAATACCTCTTAACCCATGGTACATTTAAGACTGTTAATAAAACTTTTGATATGCGTAACTTTTAGCCCACCTTCATTTATAGGATTTGTAATTACAGAACGCTTAATTTTATCCGGGTTACCAGACCAAATGAAATCAAATATTACACTCTCTTTTTCTTTGATAAAGCAAGACGGTGGACTTAGTAATACTAAAAATAAAAAGACCAGCTGAGAGAGAGAGCAAATGTTTTAACGATTACATTTCTACCGATGGGTGTAATGTCTCTTAAGGACCACCCGTGGCCGGCCCGACTTAAACCAATTGGTTACAAACTGAGCCGTAAAACTGCATCTAGCTTACTAACTAACTAACTAACTAACTAACTAACTAACTTAAGGACCACCCTTTCAGAACAATTTTTAATCTTGAGAGTTTCGGCACATTATTCAAACGGTGAAGGTCCTCTCTATTTGTAGTAAAAGTTATACCAAGTACAGTCACTGGCCCATGTGTGAAATTAATATCTCAGTCATGAAGAAAGGAAGGGCAACGAGTTACATAAGGACCAAGTGGAAAAAGATTTGATTTCGAAATAATAATAATTGTGAGACCAGAGGCATCTTTTAACCCGTTTAACACATGGAGAGTCGTCATTAGAGACTGAGCGGTCCCATCAATAAAGAACGAAGTATCGTCGGCATATTGCAGCAGTTTAACATTATTATCAAAAATAGACATCCCTTTATATTGTCGTTAGTTATTACTTTTAGAGCTAAAACTTCAGCTGTCAATATGAACATATAAGGGCTGAGTGGGCAGCCCTGTCTTACACCTCGTTGTACACTAAAAACCCCAGATGAATATCCATTATTACAAACACAAGTGGAAGACCCCGTAAAGAAGACCTCCATCTACTTAATAAAGGAAGTATCAAGTTTGAAATAAGTAAGACTTTTGTGAATGAAGTTCCACTCGAGCGTGTCAAACGCCTTTTCAAAATCTGCAAAAAAATGAATCCAGGAATATTATCACTTGAACAATATTCTGTCAGGTCTAAAAGAAACGTATGTTTTCTCCTATAAACCTGTTACTTATAAAACCAGTTTGTTGAGGACGGATTAAAGAAGGAAGTAGTACCTTCAGTCTCGAGGCTATTGTCTTTGCACCAATTTCATAATCTGTATTGAGTAAAGTTATTGGTCTATAGTTTTTGAGTAAAGTAGGGTCTTTTTGTTGCTTCAAAATTAAGGTAATAATACCCCTAGTCTGTTCATTTGTAAGTCTACCCACCCTGTAACCATAATTAAGGGAATCAACAGCTAATTGTCCAATCAAAGGCCAGAAAATTTTATAGAAATTTTTAGACAGGCCATCACTTCCAGGGGTTTTATCGTTCTTCATTGCCATAAGGGCTTGGAAGCATTCATGCAAAGTAAGGTCGCCCTCACCATCCGACACAGTTTCATCTCTGGTTGGCTGAGGGGGAAGGTCACTAAAGAAGGGGTCTGGATCACATGACTTCGAAGTGAATAAGAAAGCGTTAAAACCCTTAATGGAAAATATCGTAATTTCTAACCAAAGTCTTATCGTTTTCATCTACTAACTTGTAAATTACACTAAGTGATTTATTTCTCTTTTCCAGGTTTAAAAAGTACTTGCTATTTTTATCTCCCTCTTCAACCCACCTGGCACGAGAACGTACAATTGTTCCCTGTAGTTTCAAATTATAGTATACCAGTAAATCGCTTTGAACTTTCTTTAACTAATCCCTTATAGCCTGATCGGCGTAGCTATAGAGTTGTTATTCAAATGCAGCTATTTTGTCAATAAGCTCACTTTCTCTTTTACGTCGTTCAGCTGCCTTTTGCTTTGAATACCACATACTTCTATTGCGTATTTTAAATTTTATAAACTCCCATCTGGTTGAAACGTTGTCACCGACGGTGTCACTTACAATCAAAAAAAGCAAGTATCAGAGTTGTTAAATCTATTTAAAGGTTATTCAACTAGCCTACATGGACGAGACTAGTCCTCGAGTCCTTGCAAGACGGACAGTGTGCCCCAAATTTACCACAAAGTCAAAGCACGAAGTTGTCGTTACAACCGAGGTTGTAACTTACAATGTTTGATGGAACCAAAACACCGTGCATTTTAATTCTCATGCTAAAATTACAAATAGCACGTTTAGGTGAAGTCAAACATGTAGGGTGTTTGCATATAAGGTTAATTTGTTTGTTACATAAACAAGGTGAAATCTTTCAAATACCTTAGGGGCTTAAAACTAGTTAAGATGAGCTTACACAACTGTATTCACTATTTACAGCATAAAAAATCACAATTCGTGTACACTAAAGTAAGAAGCGTAGCCCACTCTTAGTTAAATAGGTGATACAAATGCTTTAAAGATGCCGTCCTTTCGATCATCTGTCCAGTTCCATCATATTATTGGATGAACAGTTTCCTTAATGTTGAATGTGCCAAAACTTACAAATATTAGCTTTGGCATTGCAGAATCTTACGGTATAATAAATAAACAATTGAGGAGGCTGGTCGATGTCTGGGGTCTAAAACTTCATCTCACTCTGAAAGGTTTCCAGACAAAGTTTGAAAACTTCCATCACCACTGTCATGTACAATTTTTTGGTTTTGTCATGAACGCCCTCAACCCAACCCCTCAGCCAAATAAGGTACTGAAGGGGCGATATGGGTGTCAAGGGGCGGTTTATTATGGCGGTGGGGCCTAAGAGTTACACTAAAAAGCATTAATGCATAGATCATTGTGAATCTTTAAGGTACCCCACACCTTGCCCTGCCCTTCTCAAAATCAGGGACTTGGCGGAACCCAGATTCGATGCTGTTTTTATCAGCAGGTTATTCTAGACAACGACAGCTCGCAAGTGATAGCAAAATCAAAGTAGCCGCTTGGCATTCTCAATTGTTAAGACAAACCTGAAAGCTTATATATTATTAAAGGCAAATCCTTTAATAATGTAATAAATGCAATTAGTATGTATATCTTTCTTGGACTCGTTTTGGTCAGTTGTCAGTAGCAACCATCGTAACCTTGCTGAATTTAAATTATTCACACGCTGGATCGTAAACCGATCGACTGGTTCGTGTAAAGTACGATTTTCTCGAAGAGACAGACGTGTAAAATGGAAGCCTGCCAAGCTTTAAAATTGCAAACCCCAGATCGAATTGATTCTAATATCTCACAATTTGTTCTCGAATTTTCAGTTTGAAGACACCTTGAATCTTTACTTTTTTATTGTTCAACCAGGAAAAGAGGCAAAATTTTTTCTCATACTAAGCACATGTTACTGATACATTTCTCATGCGGTTTTGTCGATTCATAAATACATGCAAAACAAGCGAAGAACTTATTTTAAGTTGTGCATGATATTTTACCCTTTTCGTTTTCCCGAAGAGGGTGAAGAATTGGTCCCGCCTCTCGGACAACCATGATGTTAGTTCCAACGATCTGATAAATCTTTCATTACCGTTCTCTATGCAGCGAATGGCCAATGTATACAGCTAGGTCAACTTATCCTCTACCACCTCTTGGAGGTATGGTGTTAAAACCAGCAATTGGACGAAAGCAATCGGAAGCACATTTATGCAGGACAACAGCATCTGCAAGGATTTAATTTTATTTTCCTATACCTTTAGTCTAGCATCCCTTTCTATTATATATGACGCTTACATGACAAGATGATCCCATTTCTCACGCCGTAAGAAGGCAGCATGCAGTTGCCTCATACACTTGAGCTTTCAGCAATCTTGGATAATTGAATTTACATCGTGTAGTTTAAACTTTAACGATCTTCTTTGTTCTTCAAGTGAATTCAATGAGAGAATGATTTGACAAAGACAACACAACCAGTCAAATTTAATCCCAAAGTTGGTTCGGAGTTTGCAACAGTCGGGTTAAAACTAAGTATATTTCAAAATAGAAATAGAAAGGACACAGGGATGAGTTAAAGTCCTTTTGTTCGTGGGTTCTGTAATCTGATTACTACAGCAGTACTGAATCAATCTTTATGTGGAAAGAACTTGGCCTGTCTAAAATAGGTGGGAACAAGAGGGACAGGGCAACATTTTTGTATTTGATTTTGGAATCCCGACATTCAGTATAAATTTCAAATCACATCTTTGAGTTTAAAGTATTAAAATGGGAGATGACATCAAATATTCAGGAACTATATTCTCTTTATCTTACCTCACATGAAGCAATAACTAAAAGGATTTTGTGTTGTAGACTACTCGTCTTTTTGGTTGTCTTCTTGATTTTGTGGGCCCCCACATTTGCGTGTCCAAAAGATGGAGGCATAAGACGCCTTACCGCCCGTCTATGATCAACATGTAAAATACGGACCTTTGTTCGAAACCACACTGAACAAAACATGAACATTAAATTTTAAAATTAAAATATTTAGATCCCTTTATTGCAAAGCTTGGGAAGTGTCCAGGGACCTGAGAAGCATCTTCTGCTAAAACATTTCTTGTAAGCTACTCGCCAACCTGTGACGGCGCTCCGCTTAGATAGCCTACTCATGAAAGGGCCCGTAAACTGTTCTGGCCACGGGTCTCTCACAAGCTTAGTTCGGCCCTTCTTACCGTATACATTAAACAAGTAATAAGGTTTCAATATTGCCATTTTTTATTTTTGCATTATTTTATCAACGGTCCCACGAATTTTGGCTGCTTGAAGTCAATCTCATTAGGATTAAAATTTACAGTAGGTATCCTATCCACCCCATTATCTGTAGTTCCATTATGATCTATCAGGTCACCGGTCTTCCATGGAAGCACTTCTACTCCTTAACTCCAAATAGCACTACACTTTACTGACTTCAAACGTAGGTAGACAAGTTAAAGGGAATCAACACAAGATATTTCTGAGTACATAACGTGCATGTTCACAACCATTAAACTCATTACTACTTGATCACGTTAGTTCTTTAAACTGATTTAGCATTTTCTCTCAACGAAGTGTTTTTTAATTACTAACGAGATTACCATTCAGTGAGGTGAACGACTTGTCATAAACAAAATTCGGACAGGAGACTTTTCCAGGGCCCTTTTTAGCATACATACTGGGGGCTATGGCCCCCCAGTCACATACACAGCCCCCCACTCAGCTCATTTGACCCCCAGTATTGTCCCTTTTTCGGAAATTTTTATTTCAAACGTGTAAACATTGCCAATTTTATGCTGACAGGGTAGGGGAAAGTACTAAACTATTTCACTCAGTGATGAAGATATGGATAGATAAATTTACATGTAAGCCCTGTGGAGGGCAATTTCTGGCTATCTGGACAGCTTTAAAGCGTACACTGGGGAGGCCATTGGGCCACTGATGCCAATTTTTTTAGTTCCTAAAAATACGTTAACTTTTTAATACAAATTTTGCTTCAAAAGGTAGCACATGTTGCACCAGATTTCATGCAAGCACACCTAATTTTTCAAAAATTTCCACACCTGATGCCGATTTTTTTAATTCCTAAAAATACGTCAAGTTTTCTAATGCAAGTTTAACTCCAAAAGGTAGCGTATGTGGCACCAGATTGAACGTAAGGACACCCAATTTTTCCAAAAATTTCCAAAGGGGAGGGGCACACCCCTCCCCTTAGACCCCTCCACCAGGTCAGTGGTGGTCTTCAGGCTTATATAAAAAGACGTCGTGCACTCTGAAAACGATTGGCTCAAATTTGAACCATTTATAGAATGTATTTATTATGATGCTTAGATTGGAACTATAAACTCGGAAACTGTAACTACTTAATCGCTATTCAAAATTTCATACTGGAAAGCAAAGGCGTTTCAGGTGGTTTGACTTTGGACAAAAGACAATTTGGTTATCTACTCGGCTCTCAGACCCCTACAAAAACATTACAATGCACCAGAAAAAGCTCAATGCAAGGACAGAAGAGTATACTACATGCGACCATTTTTCAAAACTGATTGTAAATTGACCTTTTTAATGCTAACTCAAAAGTAAACCTTTTGTTGCTACCAGGTTACTGAGGTCAATATTTCGCACACACACAGTGCACACACACAAACAAGAAAAACAGAGAATGACGACACAAGAAGGACGCCTTATCCTGGAAAGAAGTTGCAATTAGCTTTTAAAGTATAATGAAGTTACAAAGTGCTAAAATTCTAAATAAGTCTTTTATCATGTATATCAGCAATGACTCAAGCAGAACTAATTTTAAGAAATGATTTTATTTGTATCATAGTTTTTTATCATTAGTATGATAATGAACTGCTAAAGAGATATTTTTTATTATCATATTTTTTAAACTGAAGGCAAGCTATTTTAGAGCTCCGTAGTTTATAGTACGACAACATTAATTTTTTTGCCACTGACTTTAAACTTAAGTTTTATATACATTCAAATTTCTTCTTTCACCACGTTTTGGATTACTGTCAGGATTTATTCTTTTATTTTCACTTTTCCAAACAATCTATGTAATTGATGTATCAAAACAAGTAACTTGCGTCCTATACCAACAGATTGGGCTACTTAATCGTGACAAAAGTAACCTCTAGTGGTCAATTTATGGTTAACGTAACTTTTCAAAACTACGACTGAATAGAAACACGACAAGTAAACAAAATTATACAAAATGTCATTTCTACGGGGCTTGAGAAGCATGTTTGAATCGGGCACCCTTAGACTGAAATTTGGAACACCCAAACTGACGGTAACGATTTTGTTGATAATCACTTTATTTCAGTATACAGCAAGTGTTTCTTTAGTAGTTGTTGATTGATATTTCGTTGCTCGGTTTTAGGCTTTACACGAAGTGTAAAAAAACACGGTTAATTCAAAAGTTGCAGCTCTTTGGTCCCTTATTATTCTCACAAAGTCTCAAATAAAGTTATCACTTAATAACCTACTTTTATTTTGTTTTTGTTTTTATTTAGTTTGTGTTAAAAAAGCTAAAAAAAGAAAAGAGCAGCAAAATGGATATTTTTCACAATGTTTCTCAGAACAAATATGACATATTAAACTGAACTTTAACATTCATTGAAACAACAAATAAATACATCAATAATAAGAACTCTCAAGTCATGTAACCTGGGGAGAAATATTATCCTCAAAAGGTTGATGAGCTTGAATAATTTAATGACTATTCAGGATCCTGAACGATAGCTGTCCTTTTAAATATTTTGGGGCTCACGATCATCACAAAATGAATATTTTGGGGGGTTTTGTTAGAAACTAGGGTACAATTATCACAATTATCAGAGAAATTCCAAGGAGTAAGCTTGCTGATGATTTGTAGTTTTGTCACGTGTTCGTCTGACGTCTTCAGAACTAAGACAGAAAAGCAAAAATAAGCTTACTTATAGTTTATCGTGTACTTCATACTTGACAACCGCCATCTGAGAAGACGTATTGCAATACTGAGTGCGGAAATTGTGTACAAATGAGTCCTCTGAGCATACTCACTTAGGTTTGTTAACTTCATCACGAGATGTACATAAGGATTTTTTACCAGTTGCATTGTAAACACGTTTCGCTAACAGGAGGTTATTTCATAGTTACCATACAAAATAATTTACTTGTTATCTTAATAGAGCATATTTAATTTTATCTTGCCTTTATTTGTTTGCTTATTGCATGTTACTGGAGAAGAGAATCCCAGAGTCTCTAGACCAGGGGTGGGGAACCTCCCACCGGCGGGTCGTATAAGGCCTCTTTATAAACTCATAAAAAGGTAACATAGGTTTATCGTTTATCCACAACCTTGCAAGCCTTCCATTGTCTACATAGGCCTCTTTCACCTTCAAACAATCACGATGCCTGATACTGTTTTGCATATACGGAACTAGATATTCTCCTTCAATATAGTATGCATTTGATAGCGTGTCGGTATGAGTTAACTTCAGGTGAAAAGGCTTAGCCTATAAGTCCTCACGGATGATGAACATCCACACCGCCCTTTAAAACACCCCCTGTATTACATTTGTGCAATTTACTTTACAAACACATTACGGTAGAACCATCTTAAAAACAAATGTAAATAACACAAAATTACTCGCCATTGACACACACAAACATACAAACTTTACATAAAAGCAAACAAAGAAACCTTGGCAGAAAACTGAACAGTTGTTTACCATCCATTATTCTTGAAGTCTCATAATCGTTCCCTTTTTTCTTCTCAAGCCAGTGAGCCACAACTGGAAAAAAGGCCGTGGCCTGCTCGACTTGAACCAATTGGTTGGTAACTGGGCCGTTAAACCTCATCTAACTAACTAACTTCTAAATAACTGAGATTTCCGCGAAAGAGTTTCGATTGAATGTTATTAGGAATCCACCATGGATTATGAAAGTGTAAATTCCAAGTTTGAATTAGAAAATTCTGTTTTTGTTTTGCTTGGAACCTTTTACATTCCTTTTTTTTAATACATTTTGCAAGGGAAAATATAATTGTCGATTCTACTTTGACTTTTTAACATGTAAGAGTACTACTGAAAACAAGGCATTAGCACTTTCTTGGGCAAGTTGAAGTTGTTAGATGATAGTTACGCACAGCAGTAATCAGCAGCACAATTCAAATCGAACTAAACACGTCTTAACATTTCGATAATCTTAACTAGAGTTATCAAAGTATTCGAACCTTAAAGTAAGGTTAACTGTATTAGACAAATATAGCTGACTAACCCGGAATAGGCAATATTTCGTTTTTCAATTTTTTGCTTTGAAAGAACATTTCAATCTTGTGAAGTCTATTCGGCTAGAAGCCGGGGGATGGAAGCTCAACGTTGTCCAAAGAGGGGTTGGCCTGAAATAGATTTTAGTCCCTGATGGAGCCCTATGATTTAATGTCAGGCCCTTTCCTTTGTTAAAACGTCAATATACCTGCAAAAAGTGAACGGGTCTTCATAGAACCTGCCCCACTCAACTTTGCATTGTTAAGAAGCATTTTCTAAAGATATTTTACTTTACAAGGAATTGTTGAAAAGACGTTTTAATTATAAAACTTTAAAGAAATTAAACACACAATAATCTTATACTTCTCACAGTAAAAGTAAGGATTCATTTAATTCAAATATTTCCGAAATTGAAATATTTAACGACGATGTACGGTAAGACAAAGGGCAACAGAAAAGATGACTTTTCTACAGTAGTACAGTTATATTAATTGATTTTTCGTGCAGTATATATATGGTATTAATAATAACTTACTAAAGCAATATCAAGAAGGCGCGCATGGCCATGTACATGAAAAATAAAGTAGAAGTAATTAAAATGAAGCAGAGATACTCTGTACCAATACGCAATATTTTAGAGTTGATTATTAACTTTTCTATCAGAATATCCCGACAGAAAAGATGGATTGTTAGAAAAAGTCAAAAGGTGAATGATTAGCATCTTCCAAACAATTATTACTTACTAGTAACAATTTCCAATTGTTAGGACGCTTTAAGCCACAACCTTATGGTATATGTATTTTACTGAAATAGTGAAAACCCCACCTTATACACCTTTAACAAAAAAAGGAAAAAATGGAGTAAATGGTGATGAATAAGATAATTTTATAAGACATTATGTAAATCTGATGTAAAATAGTAAAGTAAAAAAGCAGTCTCCGCAATCATAAGTAGTATATTACCTCGTCATGCTAATTCATGAATGGTCTTCTTTTTTAACACCTGGCAGTTTTTTGTTACTGAACTGTTAAATTCGTGGAAGGTTTATTCCTTGTTTTAGTTATGTTTAAACCGCCTTCAGAGGTACTTGTCAAGCAAATAAGAGATTTCCAACAATTTTCTGATTTTTCAAAGCTATCGGGTACAACTGCCAATTGCCTTTAAAAACAAACGGTATTTAAGAAAGTAATCTGTATAACAGACATTTACATGAACATGTTTCTTCTCGCATCACACGATACTCAGCTCCTAAAACAGAGGAACAGCTACTACTAATAGAACCATAAAGCAACTATATTTTGCAATTCGGAAATAATAGCGATTAAAATGTATATTCAGCTAAACCAATGAACTTAGAGGAGACAAGTAATTCTTACAAAATGTTTGTGAAATAGTGAACAGTAAACGGTTAACAATAAGAACAATCATAACCTTCTGATTAATGTTAGTGGTTGTCAGAGGCAGAAAGTATTTTTTAAGCTTAAGGTTGAGTTAGTATCCTTAATTATCTTGCTACAATTTCTTCAAGGCCACTGCTCTTTTTTAGCGGAAAATCATTCAACTCGAAGCTAATTTTGCAATCTCCTCATATGTAAAATGCAACTTTTGGACTTGCGCTTTTGCCTACTGTGAGTGCAGAACCTTTACACATTTTTCTGCCACTTGGCTTCGATGTATAATTTTCGATACTTGAAAACTAATACAAGACGTGGGTGCTACAGAACCATCTAACGTTTATATTTTTTTTTATTTTTATGTTCAATTCGATCTGTAGGGTGGTGGAACAAAAAGAAGGGGATGCAGGGTTTTTTAGGTAATGTTAAAAACGGAGTATCTATTGACAGAAACGATACTGGGTAATGTTTACAGTATTTACTTGGCTACCAAGTTTACGTTATCGTTGTGTGATGTCAAAGTTTAATGAGTTCGACAAATTAGTAAGCTTCATGGGTATTGCTGTCATGTGCGTCTAGCTTTATTTGACACTGGTGTGTTTTCGATTTAAGTATTAATTGTGAAATAGACTTGCAATGTTTCGGGTAAAATATGTAGACACTGCAGTAGGAACATTTTCGTATTACCTTTTTCATTTTATATCTACTGTCTCTATTGCTATGAACGACTTTAATAGTATCGTGTTAAGCGTAAGTCGTGTGGAATCTGTTGGATAAGAGAATGATGGGAATAACTATGAAAAAAGGTGTGTTATTACCGGCCAGCTTCTTTCACTGGAAACTCTCGTTACGTTCTAATGAAAGAAGGCTTATTCTGATTTCTCTTTTTAATTGTTGGAATAGTGTAAATGAAAGGATTGAAGGCAGAGTTTATCGGCATAACAAATACAGCGATCCAAGCATACGTGTCAATATTTATCTCAATACCAGCTTTAGATAGAATTCCTATAACTATAACTGGGAACCAACAGATCAGATCTGTACCGACAATAATTGACATTCTCATAGCTGTTTTTATCTCTTGTTTATTGTCTCCATGGCGCCCTGAACGTACTTTATTTACAATTACTGATATAAACATGGCCACGTAGCACAATGTTATGATTAGCACACATGCAGAGCTAAAATACATGTACACAATCTTCGAGTACAGCCACTGTAGATTTTGTAATTCATTCGTTTCTACTGACTCCAAATGCCCGTAATAATCATGCTTCACTTTAAAAATGTTTTCCTTAATTTCATAGGTAGTAACAAATGGTAAACCCAAGCAAACATCAGATAAACCGAAAATTCCCTGGACAAAACCAGATAAAATAATGGGAAGAAGTGCCATTGCACCACTGATGATCCAGATTAAGAAACATATCCTTATGGTTAATTTTGACCCAAACCGAAATTTGCCGAAGGGAAATACAACGGAGAAAAATCTCTCAATACTAACAAAAGTTAAACTTAAAATTGATGCTACATTAGATACAAAACTAATAAACCCAATTATTTTACACCCTGTTCCGTTTCTCCAACCGTGGGCTGATAGGAAATAAGCGTCACCAAATAAAGCATCTGCTATCCCGATAGACAGAAGGTATACTCCCATAAAGAAATCAGCAATCGCTAGACTAATTAGGAACTCATTTTGATTTGTATTCACTTCTGCTGAAAACATGTCACGCATGGCTGGGATTTTAGATTTTATTCGGCTTACTATTACAATCAAATTCGCCACAGTAGAGGCCAAGCACACAAACCACAGAGTAACACGAAGGACATGGTTGGGAAACATACTTCCGCAAGTATTAAATGGTGAAGGTGGTGACACGCATTTGGTACCATTACTGTTGGCTAAAAGACAGCAAATTCCGTAGTTATCAGTCAGTCTGAAAGAAAAGAACCCCAAGGTTACAAAACTCCATTGAGTAAATATATTTAGGCATGTTGAATATGTAAGCGCGCTTTTTGTCAAAACTCCAGAGATCACGAAAGTAAAAAGGAAATGCAAGAGACAAGGTCTCTTTAGGTCAAAACATGAAAAAATCGTATTGCAATGGTAAGACTGGAAGTTTTGGATATGATATACTGAATGTGGGCTTTTGAATGTTTCAATACCTTGCCGAAGGCAAACGAATCCTTGTGGTCACGGAGGTATTTATATATGTATGGACGTTTGTGACGTTTGCTTCTCAACAATCTCGAGATAGAAATGATGGATCCTTCTGATACTTGCTATGTTTGTGTATTTATCTTGTTTTGAAGAAGAATCCTTTTGCTTTTATAGAAGGGTAATAGGTCACCACAAATCAAAAAGATATCAAAGAATTACAAACACAATATCTTAATGTAGAAAGTGTGGACGCTTCCCTATTTTGAATGTGAGTGCTTTGAAGGAGAAATAACCGTTACTGTCTTTATGTGGGACAAATATTATCTGTGGTCAACTATGAAACCTTGGAAACTGTTTGTAAACCCGTTATCGTGGAAATTGTATGTAAACCCGTTATCTCAGGAAAGGTTTGATGGACCCTTTTCCTCTTGATATAGAGATTCGCATCAATACGCTGTACCAAATGTTTGGTTCTCGGTTAGGGGGCTTGTGGGTAGTGGTTTATATAAGGCAATCTAGAGGAAGATTTTTGTGTAAAAGGAGGAAAGAAACTGAGAAAGGGAGGCGCCAAGCGTCGCGACAATGTACTTCATGATAACATCCAGGGTATCACCAAACCAGCCATTCGTCGTATGGCCCGACGTGGAGGAGTCAAACGTATATCAGGGCACATCTAAGAAGAAACCCGTCGTTTGCTGAAGTTCATTCTGCGAACCGTTATCCGTGATGCCGTCACCTACTGCGTGCACGGGAAAGAAAATGGCAGTCACCGACATGGGACGTATTCTCTACGGATTCGGGTACTAGACGCACCATCCCCAGACGGTCTAGAGACTCAATGGTAACGTTCATATTCTCCTTTGTGTCTAATTCCGAATCCCTTTGTTTGTCTCTTTGTATGTGATTAGTACGCCTTTCAGATGAAAACGATACAGTTAAACAGTTTTTGAATCTATTTCATTAATGGTGCTACCACCACGTTTGTCACTTTTTGTTAGGTATATGGCGTACAACTTGCTACGTACAAACCAAATTTTCAATACTAAAGTGAAAATGCATAACCTTTAAATGAAATTAACAGAAAATGTGAGAACGTTCTCCTAGGACGGATAGATAATACTGCTTCGATGGGGGGGGGGGGCATCATCGAAGCGACCCAATATGTTCTAAAAATAAAAGCCTATCCTCTATCGTAAAAGGGGCCGAAAATGCCCACAACGGAAAAAGTGCGGGGGCTAAAACCCCCGTAGCCCCGTCTCTGCGGTCCTTAATTTCCGTTGTACTTCAACACAGCCTTTCTCCATAATGGCCTCAATGTCCGGGGACCTCTCACAGTATTGCACGTACTTCTTGCATTATCTATCTTTCGCATGTTACACATGCATATAATGCTCTAACGGTCAAGGGTGTAAATACGGGGGTGTGGGTGTGACACCCCCGTGAAAATCAAAAGTCGGTCTCTGAACGTCAAAAAGTCGGTCTCAAATCCAGTTCAGTGTACCTTTGTAACAGTAGACCATACATGAACAACAGCTGATACCTTACTCAAATTGAAATTCCCGCATAGATCAAGTAAAAGATTGCCCCGAATGTCCTATTGAGTTCCCGAATTTTTGATCGAATGCTCAAAAAACGTGCAAAAATTTTCTCATCTGAACTGTAACGAATTTCCGGCAACATTTTGAGATTCGGGCAAATAATTTCTGTCCCCCAAATGGGCAGAGTGCCGTTCGCCTATGATTATTACTACCGTCCTGTAAATTGTAATTATTTAGGAACAATGTCAATGTGAGTCGGTCTCTAAGTAATGTAGTTGGTACTAAAAAACTTCACACCCCTCTGCAAATTTATGTATATGCGCCCAAGCTTACCCTAGTAAACTTTCTTAAACAGATATTAGTTTGATTTGAATCCGAAAATTAGCCACTTTTTCTGATCGATGGCAAAGCCTGTTCACATACATATATCACTTCATCCAAGGAAATGTTATGCATAATAATTCCACACATTGAAAATCTTGACTTATTGAAAAAGTCACAATTTTCTGCAATATAATAGTTGTTTACTAGAACTGACCATATGTATAGTTGTATTTTTACCATCCAACGTTATGGAACAAAAATCATCCCAAATGCAATTCTGCTCCTTAAAGAAAGGAAAACGTCTCAAATGTTAAACTTCTAAACACCTAAGACTTATTGAAAGTACCTTCCCAGTTGCACCAACAATAATGCACTGAACATGTACTGCAAGGATTGCAATGAAAACCAGTTACACGCCAGCGCACCTGTTCCAACCTTTTACTGTCTCGGCGATAGAGGATAACAATTCGGACGGAGCCCTAACAAAAAAAGGTGTGTCAACCTGTGTCTGCAACCACGCGTGATCACACGTGAAAAACAAAAGAATTCACATG
>WURT03011346.1:0-16370 GCA_009936505.3 Holothuria glaberrima | reverse complement strand
TTGTAACTGTATACTGTCTGTGTTGATATCCCTTGAAGTGCCTGTGTATTTCTTCAGAGCAATTTATTTATGCTTGATTGTGTTTGTTAAAACAAGATGTGCATTGTCTGCAGAGCAGGTTTTGTGCATCTACAGAAATACTGGTTCATGCAGTAGTTGGCTCAGTTTCATTACATTCAGTAAGGAACCACAGTGCCCATTGGGCTCTTGTTGCTTTGTGGGCTAAATACTTTGAACAGTTGAAAGATTTACTGTTCGTATAAAAGGCCTGTCCAAGTAGTGTGCCGATGCCGTGATTGAATGGTGAATATCAAAAATAATTAATAGTACCCTACCTCGTATTTCAAATTCAAGGACTATAGATTCCCCGTACCCACGTCTTACATTTGCAAGTTGTATTAGTTATACTTCACTTAGTCACCACAAAATGCTTCGGGCGGGCCTACCTACTGTTGTACAATGTGCAGCATATGGCGTCTGCCACCTTCGTTTCCGGACAGCACGGTCTGACAGCCGCGTGTCAGTCCGAGACAGGGGAGGCACGCACCACACGAGGTATGACGAACCTGTGCACAAATTCACCGGTAGCATAGACACGCCGCCCCAATTATATATGCTGCCCTCTCTGAGAATCCCAGAATCGTGACGTCAAGTTTTAGTTAGATTGTCATTAGCGCCGGTCGGAACTACGTATGCCGTGAACATGCGTGTGGAGTCGAATATACAGTTTTGACCCGAAGTCCAGAGCTCTGACCACTGAGCTAATTCATGTTACATTTAGAGTAACCGACTCTTTTTTAGGATTTAATGACTTTCAAAATCAAAACATACTAAGTAGTACATATAAGCTAAAGAAACTGGTTAAAAGCAACAAATATTGCACTATTTTGCATCTAGACACCCTTACAACCCGCAAAAATTTCTAGAGAGCGAGGTCACCCCTCCCCATAGACCCCTCCCCCAGTACGGTGGTCCATGTCCTCCTTTTCAGAAAATCAATATGGTAACCCTACACTTGAAGATATCATAGAAACTGACCAATGTATGTCCATGAACTTGCAAAACCAGTCATTGTGCGTTCATGTTCAAGTGTTCATATGTGGAATGCCGCGATGAAGAAATAACTTTTCTTATTTAAGTGGGAGTTATTGAGGAGTGGTACTACTTAGATTAACAATATTCCGAAATGGCAAGTATTAATACTTTTGTGAGACATTCATTTTACCTGTTTCATTTCAAAACGACTGAGCAGTGATCAGCACTTCCGCCCCGATATGTTGGCCTCCATGAGGAGTCACCGCGCCATTTTACGTTTGTAGTCTATGCTTATAATGTCTTTGCAACAGGCTAGGTAGAGCGCCGCCATCGGTTGGCATTTAGGGTGCACCGAAAAAAGGGCAAAAGTGACTCATGTTGTCGAAAATGGCACTTTCCAGCCTTAAAAGTTGCATATCTTTTGACATTTTAATAGCCAAAGCAGGCCCGTGGTCAAGGGGGGGGGCAAGGGGGCGAAGCCCCCCCCAATTTTTTTTGCCTTTTCAAGTTACCATTGACTTAATACATTTTTACACACATTGGCCCCCTTTGAAAAATTTTTCGTCCCCATGGAAGCCGTTTCGCCCCCTTCAGTACCTTGTCTGGGTATGGGCCTGAGCCAAAGATTTTCAAGATCCATATTAAAAAATTTACATTGAAAATTCCCGTGGGGGAGAGGGAAGCTGCCCCTGCAATCCCGTTATGTAAGGTCATATGGCACGTAGCATGCACAGAATTTCTGAAATTTTCAGTTGATACAGGTCAAGTTTACATTTCCTCTACTGTATAGCCAGCCGACTGGCACCATTTCCCCTCATTTTTTTCTCCGATTCCTAACTGAGCACTGAGAAGGGAGTCATGCCACCCGCTCATTGTGCACGTTTCTGTTTAGGCCTACTAGGCAAAATGCACTAATTTTAAAAGTTCAAATAACTCGTACTTGTTAGAGAAAAAGTTGAAAGTGTGTAGTTTTCATGTTACAGTGCATATAGTCCGGCTCCTTCTGGAAGCTCTTTTCTACAAAAAGTTGACTTGAATTCACAAGAATTTTGTAATCTATTGTCTTTTCTTTGCATTGTCGTACAATAGTTAGAGTGATATTTCCATGTTCAGTCATGTCCGGACGGCGATCATGGGGACAGGGGACATGTCCCTCAGTATTTTTAGTGAAGGGCACAATATCAAATGTCGCCAACATATAGAGGTATGCAGAAAAAAATAAATGTTGTTACACACATTTTCAACATGAATAATGGTGTTATTAGCCTATTAATGGCAGCAGGAGAGAACTTTACATCAAAAATATGTAATCTATGTCCTTTAGAATGCACCAAATCGCTTGGCCAACAGGAGACCTATGGTGGTCCCCTGTACCCTTGACCTGAGGCACAAAGTGTTCACTCAAGCAGGTGTCCCCAGAAAATTTTAACAGATTGCCGCCCCTGCCTGTGTTGATGGTTGTTGCTTTCATTTCACACTTCCATGTTAAACAATGGTCAGGGTATTTGAGTCCATTAGTTTTGCCATTCATTTGAATCACGTGAAGAGCGGGAAAATTCAAACTAAAGGTCCACCAGTAAATGTGAGTCACTTTATCAGTTTTTAGTTGAGAAATGACTTCTTTAGATCAGTAATGTGAGAATGCTAGAATGGATGCAGACCTGTAGCCATACACGGTGCTGAAGGGGGAGGGAGAAGACTTCCAGGAGGCGGAATTTTTTCACGGGAAGGGGGGGGGGGAGATATTTAAAAATGTGTCATGGCAATGGCAACTTGAAATTTTCTATGAGTGATTTGTTGGGTGGTGGAGGGGGCCTGCACCCTGCTCTGGACCCACTTGGCTATGGACTTGGCTTGATATAAAGTGTACCTTGTGCCAGGATTGACTCGACAAGTGACCATGCTCCCATACGGGGAGAGAACCCGAAGCGCTGATGGGCAAGGGGATGGAAATGGGAGGGTTACGGGTGAATGTGGGGTGGGAGATCGAGGAAATAAACACAATATCATTCCATGTCCATTTCAAATTTCGCACAATATGAATGCACAGACTTAAGAAAAGATTTAGTGTTTTCCGAAAAGTCTGACTTGTAAGAGTTGTAGGCCTATAGAGCGAGAAGTCCGGCAAAATATTTAGGAACGTATGGAAGAATATAACTATTTGAGGTCAAAGAAAAACATCTTCCGTCCAGAAGACTGGCCCCTAATTCGAGGAAAAGATGCGGTTGTATCCAATGTAGCGGCTGTAATAATTTTCGTTAGGGACAAATTATCTTCAAGTCACTACGCCTTGAACAGTATTAAACCATATGACCAGTGGTCGAGTGACACAATAAAAACATATATGAAATTTGTGAGATGAAAGGAATGCTGTCTTCCATGAAACCACAATAATATCTAATTATATGTTATTGTTGATGAATGGAAAGCGCGATTTACAACTTCCATTGTGGGGGATAACCTCCCCCACCCCACTCCCTTGGCGAATCACTTACGAATTTGTATCGTATAATCGTATCATCAACTGGTCGGTCCCAAGAAATTGTCAAACCTCCTGAGTGGTTTGTTGTGTCATACATCGAATAGAAGTGAACAACTAACTGAAAATGAGAACCCCGATATGTATAAAAATACTGCATACTACGTGGCTTTTGCCTTGGTTATTTGACGAGGGATTGGGCTTATACTTTTTAGCTATATATTAAACCAAAATGAAAATTACACCAAAACTCAACTACGCGCCAAGCGCACCAAGAATTTTGAGAACACATTAAAAAAATAAGAACCCGTCGGGGAGACTGACCTTCGAAGAGCAAACGCATTATATCATACTTACTTGCAAAACCACTTGACAAATTGAAAAGAAATTCCCGACTGAATGTGGGGGAAGGGAGAGTGGTAGGGAGAGTGGAACTGAGGCATGATCGGCCTGCCCCCCAACCGGCGTCAACCAAGCATTGCAAACAGTGTAGCTGAGGGCTGTAATAAAACAGACACTACATTGTTTCAGATGTACTGGCTTGAGTAATTCCACGGAAAGAGGATTTGCAATTGGAAAAGAGGCTGAAAAAAAACTTTCGATCAGTGAACTAGAATTTTAACTGTCTTGTGAGATGCAACAAGCTTTCTGATGTTACACAGTGTGTGTGTGTGTTTGTTTGTGTGTTTAACTATGAATGTTGCAATTATAGAACTGGAGAAGCCTAAAAATGCTTCACGCATATTTGAGAAATGGTGTCAATTTTTATGCGTTGGGCTTTACTGCAGGCGAGGGAAGAAAATTTCGAGGAGGATAACGATGATGATGATGAGTTCCTAGTGGCAGTTGATTGTGCATCTGACGTGGGGATTCAGGAGGGAGAGCTTAACCAATATGGCACCATCGACCCTCTGACAGAATCTGCAAACGGACCAGATGATCCTTCAGTCAACAACACAGCTTCATCCACACAGAAGCAGGTTTCAAAACGATCTGCTGAGTTGCAATGCGGCACACAATTGAGCCGACTAAGATCAACACAACAGCCCATCCCTAACACAGCCAAAAGGTCAAGGAAAAGTGTTTCAAGCAGCTGGTCGAAGTTCCACTTGAACTCTCCATGTCCAGTCTTCACCAGTCATACCAGAGCAAGAATGGATGAAGGAGAAAGGGAATTTATTAGGCAGGTGAGATTGATGAAAAAAGTGCAATATAATATTTACATGTGCAAGACGTTGAATCTGTGTTTGAAAAAGAAATAATGTAATATAAATATAACGTACTCGAAATGTATTGACTATAGGAGTAGTAAAACATGGTATTATGTAGGCCTAATACTAATTATCACCTACGCCTGAAAGTGTCTTGCAGAATGTGCTGTTGTAATGGTAGATGCATTTCATCAAGTAATGACTTTCTCATCTAGTTTCAGATGGGAGAATCGATCAAAGCAGATGATCCGAGGAAAGGAATGGACCACCAAGTGAAAAGCTTCTTAGACATGATGGGGACCACCATGATGAGTTTGCACCCAAAACGCCGTCATCAAGCCCAAAGAAAATTATTAAATTTAATATTTGATGAACTAGAACAGCAAGAAAAAGAAGATGCGCAACCAAGTACCTCTCCGTGTTGTGCCTCAGTTGCAACGTCAGTGGCAAATTCTCCACCAACTCATAGCACATGTGGTCAATAGATACTTGACATGTAAAAACCATGAGGTCCACCGTGTTTTCTTGGTACATAACGCTTCTACCATGTACTCACCAAGAATGCCAAGCTCAGATGTGTAAATCGCAACTCTGACCATACGAAATTTGACAAAAACCCAACTATGGAAACCCTAAGATGTTCGATTGGTGTAAGTATGCCATAAATTAATTTGCAGTAACCCCAGCCTGTGTGGGGACAGTCTTTAGATGGACAGCATCAAACATCTTTCACTAGCCCCACTCCATTCACGTCACCTCAACGGACTCATCGGCCTCAACTGTTAGACTAAGCACTCCTACAGAAGGACCAGAAGAGCCTCTTAAAATAATGACATCCACAAGTATTTTGACATTACAGAAGAGTGTCATGGGTGGTGCAGTTCAGCCAGTCATCCCATCCCCAAGAGTTCTTGCATCATTTAGTACAAAGACAAATCCCACTTGTGGTATTTTAAAGGATGGAGTGGAGGAGGGGAACAGGCCAGTAAGTTGGTTGTCTTACGAGGAGGGTAGCTTTCCATTTGAACGGAATTTGAGATACACTTTTTAACTTTAAAACACATTTGTGATTTTTTTAATTTAAATGTCGTCCAGGAAGTGGGTCAATTCCAGAAGGAGGTTACACTTAGAATTTCCAAATAATCAAGGATACTCACAAGCTAATTCGAACAGCATTCAGCAAATTTTGAAGAATTATTTCCGAGAGCTGGCCTGCAGCGGAACTCTCTACGGGGGGTCGAGTCGACGCCCTCTAATTAGGGGCGTAGGTAATGCTAATCCATACCACCAACGTCAAGTGAAACAAAATGTATTGAATGACTGCAATGTAACTTGCGAAAACTTTGACTACTACATTTATTCCGCCAAAAATACCCGATATGTAAATTCATGTATCCAGGGTTGATTTTCAGTGTAAATTACTGTATACAGACGTTGTCAAGGGGAAATTTAACTATACCATTACAAATCTCTCCATGTGATCTCTTTTCAATTTTTTGCATCATGCATCACAAAATTTCATATGTCCAAACAAACATCTTCTTTCTCTGTTTGTTAGAAAAACAAAACAGTTGAACTTCGTGGTTCTTGTAAATTATGTTTTTCTCACTAACGCTGAACACTTGCACGGATTTCAGCCTGGACAATGATTGTATTCCTGTTCGATATGCTGAAAGCTTTGTGAGTGGGGCAGTATAAATTTAAAATAAGTACATACGTTTACGTGTATACATACGTCTATGTGCGAGTCCACCCAAACATATGCGTATACGTATTCATGTAGGTATGTACATGTACGTACTTTATATGTCTGCATATACGTGTGAACCGTTTGAAGGTATCCGATACACGTTCCCCACCCCACCCCAATGTCCAACACAAATCGCCTCCCATGGGTGCACCACTAACTCAAGAGACTTGCTTCACCACAAGGTTACCAACTGACGAAGTCATAGTCCCTACAACATTTTTGAGAGAGGAGAAGGGTTCAGAGGCGTCCCTGTTGCAGGATTTGAGATAGATGGGTAAACTTAGTTCACAAAACTCAATCAAATCGGAAGAGTCTTAGCCATTTTTGCATTATATCCTTTTAACACCTTTTTCGTTTTAAAGGAAGAGCACATTTTGTACCCCTGTGAAAGTGATGAACAATGGGTGACTCCTATCATATGCAGTTTTCGAAAAATATAAAACTTTATCCTCAATCGCATAGTTGTTTTATTGCATTTGTCATACGATATGAACTGATAAAACGAAGGAATCGGGCGTATCTTTTAGTAGTTGGGAGGATACCACTCAATGCATTCAAAACTCCTTCTAATAACACCTCCCCGTTAGAGCAAGTCATTTACGTCAGAGGTCAGTTTACCCGACAGCTGATCGGTTTTTGCTTTCTCTGAGTTCAGATTTCTTCTTATCCGATGCTCTGAATCTAGACTCAGAGCATGTGAATGTGTATTGAGTAAAATATGCACCGACACGGAATGCCATTATAGATAAGTTTTAATTACCTTTCCGTCGCCCTCCTTACCTATACCACTCCCCTAGACCACAGGCTCATTTCTTCACTAAAGTTGCTTCGATAGTGCCTTCGGGTTGCTGCCAAGAACCCCGTCTGACAAATATTTGCGTTATTGGCATAGGAAGCCGAGGATGGACTTGAGCTACAGTCAAATATGTGGTGGAGATGAAGTATGCTTCTATCTCCCCAACCCCCCCCCCCCACTATTTAATGACGATAAACCTTTATTTGTTTCGTTAGCACAATAGGCTGTACCAAATGGCATATAAAGATCCTCACATATTCAAAAATTTCCCAAATGGGAGAGGAAGATCATTCCCTTAGACCCCTCTTAGGCCTGGGTCCGATACAACGTTGAGCCACGCCCCCAGCTGAGAAAAGCTATGAACGGCTACACCCTGCCTGCTTGCCGAAAGAGGAGACCTCAAGCAGAAACACTATTTTCTGCAGTCTAGAGAGCATTTTCGGCGAAGATTTTCTTGGAACGTCAGGCGCCAACTGAGGCAGCGCTGTTTTCAGATAGTTTCACTACATTTTGCCCCCAAAAAGAAACCTGTGCTAATGTCTGGGACAAAAATCATGATCAATTTCATAAATATTCAACATCGACCAGCTAAACACACACGTCTCCTTTCATAACCTTCTTGGGAAATGCCAGAATGACATTTTCCTTTTGACTATATATAGTCGATGTGGAGTCATAACCTTGGCTCATCAAATTTATATCACATTTGGCTACGTCGGATAACCATCTGCAAAATGGGCCCGTAGTCAAGAAGGACAGAGGCGGTGCCCCATAGCAAATTTTAACAACAACCTTACTTTTTCGTAAGTACATTTACACCAATATCTCACGGTTCCCGATGGGGAAAACGAAGCAGTTCCCCAACGACGCGACGCAGGGTTCAGACTGCTGGGGAAAATGTGTTTTCTCCTGTGCGGGCTTCCTACTGCCACTGGACAGCCGGAAGAATGATCGACCCCGAAGATGAAGTGGGCGTTACGTTGACTTATTTTGTACATTCAAGGCCAAAAAAAAAAAAAAAATCAGGAACGTAGACTACTGTTCTGGCACACGAAATTTTCAATCCACAATTGTTCGTTGAAATGGGAAGGATAGGAGACAACATGGATAACCTTTGTGATGAAAAATGAAATAGCACATTACGAAAAATTTTCAAAACGTGATTTTTTGGCGCGCTTAGGCTTAAAGGGCTCTTCGATAGTTCGGATACAATTGTAAATGAAGCATTTCTTGTTATTGTACAGCTTGAGCACAAGTTATTACGAAGTTCCATGCATACCCTATTGTCATCCATCCAAGAGACCACTCCAGAATCACCATTTGTCCACAGTAAGAATTTGTGAAAAATGTCAGATTTTGCTTTTGTGGAATGTGTATTGCACATTTGACTGTTCCTTGCCATTTAAGATACGTAAACGCTTCATTATAATTCTTTAAATTTCAAATAGCCTACCCCAGAGACGCTCGACCCTTGGTCCCTACAATGGCTTTGCCTCTGGACCCATCAACGGCATTAATTACAGGGCCTGCAACTACTCTTTGATGCGTGAGTCATTTAGGGTGATCACTAACGGACAACTAGCAATAATAATTAGGAACATCTAGGTCCAAGTGCAGGTATGGATTCGTTAGGTTGTGTCACGGTGAGGGCGGGGGTGTGAATGTATCCGGAATTTTTCGAAGCAGCATCAACAGATCAGTAAGTGATTTGTCAAAATCAACTGAAACAAAAGTTATTAAATAAAAATGATTGGATTTTCAATCTAAATTAGGTTACAAAACACAACTGTGTAGGGTTAGAAATATTACTTTACAGTAGCTTAATCCAAGGGCGTAAGAAGCGGGGGAGGGGGCTGGGGCGGCATCCCCCAGCGAAATTTGTGGGGCGTAAGTATGCTTTAGCCCCCCCCACTTTCCATGGACGAAAACCCCTTATTCGTCTCTTCTGTAAGAAAAGTAAAAAATTGCTGTAATTTACCTTAACATTTGTCCAAACTGATGCAACAAATCGCATCTGAGGACCCTCTAATATCCAAAAATTTTCCAGAGAGGAGGGGGATGCCCCTTCACTTTGGAAAAAAAAGCAAAAATTTGCAGTGATTGAAGTAAGAAACGTTCAGAAATTTTCAGTAGTTTTAGTAGCCCAGGACGGCAATCCGAAACAAGGTCCACCCCCCAGTCTCGAACAGCTACCTATGCATATGGTTTAATCAAGTTAAACATCAGAAATCCAAATTTGTTAGTGATATTTCACTTAACAGCCTATGCATCCCTTAAAAATCATTGCGCTCGTAATGTAAACACTAGTACAGAATCTGAGATTTCTTTCAGTTTCGACTATTAAACATTCTCCTATGCCCATCTCCTCCATCGTATTGAGCACTGCACAACAATGAAAAGGGCAACACCTGTGTGCAAAGAACCCTATTGAATAACGAAATGCCATTGTTCTGCAACAAAAATCGCACGGCAGCTGCACTGAAATCAGTCAGAGATGGATCGATGCGGGAGCCGCTGCGTTTCCCGCACTTGTTTTTCACAATGCCATCTTTACACCTCTCTGTTCTGTATGAACCGTTCAATGGAAATACAAGGGAGGGTGGTATCACCTCCCTGTATTGGGAATACGTACAAGCCATTTGCTTTGTGGCTACCACACCGCAAAACGCAGCAGAATCCGATTTTGGTGTGAACGGTTTAACCCTGAAAAAAAAAACAGTCCTTTAGAGGATATCTTTAACACTTCCACATATTCATCTTTCTATGGGCCTGCCTGAAAGTTTGATAAGGTTTACGGTCATGGGGATGGAACCTGAGGTTGCAGAGGTCCCCAAAAGGTCAACAACACCCAAGCCCTTTGCAATGATTGATGACACTGGGGGAACAGCACTGTAACTTGAAGTGGGGGGGGGCCAACAAAGAGGATTGTTCTTTGTAGGGGAGTGGCACCTTCAAATGTTGGTATTTTGGGGGATTACTGCATAGGATAAACCCACGCTGCAGATAGTCCCAAAAGTCGTCAAGTTGTAAGGTCAGCACTCTACGAGAAACGCGATGAGATTTCAAGAGGTTCCACCGGAATTTGATCCGGGACCTCTAGTGTGCAAGGCAGTACACGCAACCACTAAGCCAACACCACTCACTATTACTAGTGGAAACCTTTTGTAAGGCGCAAAATGCATCATTTTGACTGTCTCATTTTATCCGAATGAATCAAACGTTCCAACTTGTGTATATCAGTATATAGAACGTCATGAAAACTCGGAAGTCTTGCCATACTACTCACTTACTCTCTGGGGACAATGGATATGGTCGGGGGTCTTCCGAACTTAGTCGGGCGGTCCTTAAACTCTGTTGACCGCCTTCTTCCACAAAGGCAGTAACGTACGCAGGGGGGCCATTGGGCCATGCCCCCTAACGGATGCCAATTTTTTTCTTTAGATCCTAAAAAAAAGTCATTTTCTATCACAAATTTTACTTCAAAAGTAGCAATATGGCACCAGATTGCATGTAAGGACTCCCAATTTTTCAAAAATTTTCAAAGGGGAGGGATTGTCTCCCCGTGGCCCCCTTACTGATGCCGAATTTTTTTTTTAGTTCCTTAAAATACGTAAATTTTGTAACACAAATTTTACTTCAAAAGGTAGCATATGTGGCACCAGATTGCATGTAAGGACACTTAATTGCATGTAAGGACACCTAATTTTTCCAAAATTTTCAAAGGGGAGGGGTGTCCCCCCATGGGTCCCCTCACATGACGCCAATTTTTTTTTAGTTCCTGAAAATACGTAAATTTTGTAACACAAATTTTACTTCAAAAGGTAGCACATGTGGCACCAGATTGCATGTAAGGACACCTCATTTTTCCAGAATTTTTTAGACCCCTCCCCCTGGCCGGCAATCACACAATATACTGCATGGCCCCCTTCAGAGAATTCCTGCGTACGCCACTGCACAAAAGCCCCGTTAACCCAGTGGAAGAGCATTCCGAACGGTTAGCAGAAGGTCGCTGGTCGCTGGTTCGAGTCCCTCTCGGGGCTAAGTTTTCTATTCATCTATTATCCTCTTCCAGTACTAGGCAAATGCCTATATAAGAGGTAAAAGGCCCAAACATCTCTGTGCGGCTATAGAACACACCAATTATCCATTAGTTTATATTTTTATCGTGTATTGGTCAATAGTTAATACACAAGTTAAACATGTTGTATTGTCTCATATTATAATGTTATTATATCATATTACCAATGCTGTATTCGCTGACAAAGATCCCAGGAAAAATATTTGAATGGAAATTTCTTCTTGTTGATCTTGTTGGTTCCCAAGTACGGTAATATTATTTTTTTACCTTGTGTAGACATGTAGAAGTTCATGTACATAAACATATAAATATAAGTAATGTTGGGACTTGTGGGTAGGCGTCGCTATGGCATTCTGAATGAGGGGTGTGTGCCATGTTTTGCTACTTAAAGGAAGAAAATACTGACAGAAAAAAGATCCGGGTTGCGCGAAGTTAGTGTACACGAGGTCCAGGAGCCCGGTTCAGGGCCCCAGGTCTGGACCAGAGGCAACGCCCAAATGGGGCCAGGGACGAAGCCCAAGTTCTGGACACAAATATGAGCATTCTAATGAAACATTTAATTATCTTCAATACGTTATGGACAATAAACAGACCACTAAAATCACGATCTCAACACTTTTTTTTTTAATTTCTTATAACTGGGACTAACAGCAGGTAGAGTTGTTTTTGCAGGAAATTGTGATAGGGGGAACAGGTGATTTTAGGGATTGTATGTGGCTTTGGAACAGTATTGTCACTGAAGTCGTCATACAGGAAGCAGGCCTAAATATGCCAAGAAGCAGTGACAGTTGCGCGCGAAGCACGCCGAAAAAAATATTGCATTTTCAAGACAGTTTTAAAGTGCAGAGTCTAATACATTGCATAGAGCAGTGGTTCCCAAACTTTTTCAGCTCAACGCCCCCTTTCACCGGATGGGGATGGTCGAACGCCCCCCGTCTATAGTATAGTATTACTATGAATGAAACTATAAAAAACACTTGTGTTGAAATAAAGGGTAGACCTACACACATCGTTTTTTTTTTACGTGTGACCAAGCGGTGTCAAAACACTGGTGCGGGACTTAAAAATTGACACCATTTTGAGATCCACGATCTACGAAAGCTTGAAGGCTTGATCGCGGTAAGGATCGGAGATTTTTTTTTAATTTACCAGATGCCACCCAGTTGTGGAACGTTAACCTAAGGGTCTTTAGTGGGGACCCATGGGTAACGTCCCAGTGGGGGACCGGCGAGGCCCCGAAAACTGGGGTATTTACGATATTGTTGACACAAGAATGACGAATTGTCAGTAAGATTTTTATCTTCTGATTAAAATAACCTAGCTTAAATACACACTAAAAAGATTACAAAAGCCTCGCGTAGACCAGTTTTTATTCCAATAACAAGTAACGGAAGTTCTCTTTAACGCTGCAAGGGGCTTGTCCTGTGGAAGGGAGGAAGGAGGATGGTAGGGGTCGATGGAAGTTTGAAAGACTTATATCACTAGCTGTCCTATAGGTAGAAATAATTAGAGAGTCGAAATTGGCCACCGAAAATTAAAAATTCTGAAAACATTTTAACTCCAGCGGTTCTCAAGTATTTAAGACGCGGGCCACATTTCCTGAGTTTCTGCTTTATCACTGTTTTAGTAGCCACCAGGGAAGAATCCAGGCTTTGGAGGAACATGGAATTCCATGGGAGGAAGTGAGGGCGAAGCAGACACACACGAGCCGCGAAAGTGTCTATACAGCATGCAGGCAGGAATGATTCTCGGGATTCTTAATTTGGGTGGTGATTTCTTAGTGAGGGGGGCCTTACGGGATCGCAATCTAGGGTACCTTTATATGGCAATGTACTCTATCGCAACCTAGATCACAAATAACCTCAGTCCCACCATTTAGGATAGGGCAGGGATGAAAAAATTGACATCTTAAACGTGCTAGATAGCAAGAAAACGAACTCTACAACAAAACTTTGCATCCGTGGCTCCTCGTCTCACAGGCTTGTATAGCTAGTATGGGGAGAGAGAAAATTTTGCATCCTAACCTCCCTAGATTGTGGGAATTTGCATCCTTAAAACACAAGCGTAATTACAACTTTACTTCTAACATACGTGGGTCACCAGAACGGGAGAAAATGTGGCATCCCAAGTCTTGATTGGAGGAAATCTTACTTAAAGCATATGACTAAACTTGTAACTTGACTTTTTCGTCCACCACACTCTAAAAGCATCCGCTTCAGATTTGAACCGAATCCATTCAAATGGGCACTGAACCGAAATCTTGTAAAATAGTTGACTCGATTTGGATCATTTTGAAGAGAATTGGTTAGTTTTGAACCAAATTTTGAAGAGAATTGGTTGGTTTTGAACCGAAACTAGGCAAATAATTCATCCTATTTCTGTTGAGTGCCCATTTGATCCGTCTTCGGTTCAGTCCGAACCGGACATTCCTAGAGTGCATAGCATGTGAGAATCACCAGTTGGCCTGTATCAGCCCGGAGCAAATGTGACACCAAAATGCTCTAGATTGCACTGAGGAAATTTCCCGAAAAATGTTCTGGCTTCTTTGAATCTCCCCCTGGCCGTATTAATGGACGTCGACGGCCGCAAATGGCCCACGGGCTGCCGATTGAGAACCTAGGCTTTTCTTTATATTATATGGCAAAAGGTATCTCATATGTTACAGTTTATTACAATTGCCACTTATGCCAGTATGTTTTGGACTGCAAGCAAAAAACTGCATTCGAAGTTAAAGTGGCGGGAAACTTTTTAGCTATGGCTCGTTTCGGTCACCGCTTTCACTGTCACTGATGGGAATATGAGGGTACTTTTCAGGAAAATGGAGTTAAATACTATTAGATGAGATTTCGTGTCATCTGGGAACATAGGCGTACGAGACGGGGGCGGGGGGCAGACTGCCCCCAAAAAATTTCCTGAGGTCGAAAATTCGGGCAAAAAAATGACCAAAATTCCGGCACAGAATAGGTGAAATTTCGGCAAAGATGAAGAAAAAGTTAAAAGATTGCCCAAATTTTCTACTGCAAAAAATTTCGCGCGCTTTGCGCGCATGTAGTAATTTGCCAGTAACACCTCTATCAGACTTTCGGAAAAGCTCTGACATGCACAGTCCTAATCACTTCCATATCCAAATTTCATAAAGTTATGAGTAAACTTGCTAATGGTATATGTAGTCTAACAATTTACTCTTCACTTACTTCGCGCAGTGTGGTTCTGATTTACCACAAGAAATGAGAAAAAGTTCACTTAAGCAAGATGAAAAGATTTCCTAAAGGAGTAGAAATTCTTGGAAATATATCCAACTCAAATTTAGCAATAAATGTAGCACCATTTTGCACCTAGCCCACCTTACATGAGCAAAAATTTCCAAAGGGGAGGGGGACACCCCCTCCCCTTACACCCCTCTCCCAGGACGGGGATTCACATATGGTGAAATCCCCCCCCCCGTCTTTGGAGATGGATCCACGCCCTTCATTTTGGGCAACTTTTTGAGATTCGGGCAAAATTTTCTGCCCCCCCAAATTTGAAGAGTCCCGTACGCTTATGTCTGGGAAGGGAATATTATATAGACCTACTTGACTTATTGACTTCATTTATCTCCTTTTCATGCGAACCAGTCTGAAAAAGCTTTTGGAATCTTGTAAAGTCCCGATTAAAATTATGTACCTCATTTTTTCAAAACGCCCCCCTGTCGCCCTCTTAGCGCTAATCTCCCCTTGAGTTGTGAAAACGCCCCCGGGGCGGTAACGCCCCCGTTAGGAACCACTGGTTTAGAGGAAATAAAAATTAAGAAAATCCTTTGGGATCATGCACTCCATGTCTCACCCCTTGTGCGGGTGCCACTGCTCCTGTTCCTCACTTGGCGCCATCATTAATCCTAAACGTTGCATCGTTGCATAAAATTGCACTCTAGAGCACAAATTGGTCACTGCGATTGAGCGTCTCTACCGGCACGCACGGGAAGCCAGCGGGATTGCTGCAAGTCACGAATCCAGTTGCTATCTTCCACGACTCAGTTGACTGATGCATGAAGGTCTTTTCTAAGGTCTCAGTGACTTGACTATAGAGCTCAAATGGCGTGTCCGTACAATTCTAGACTCCAGTCCAGTGGAAAGGGGTGCCTGAATTCCCCCTCCTCAAACTATGCTCAGCCGCCACTCTTTTTTGTTTCTTTCTCCATTTTCTCACTCCTTTCCAATCTTTCCTTCATTTTGCCGACTGTGGTGTAAAACTTTGTAGTGTTTTTACGTTTCCTGTGATTATGAAGGGTTTTCTCAAATATTACGACATGAGTTGTCTACAGCCTACATCACTGCAATTTCTCCTCCCTTAAGCCCCCACCCCCTTGCACACTCACTCACACTCTCTTTTCTTTCTGCTTTCATTTTTTCCCTCTAATTCCCCTCTCTCCTCTTCTTTCCCTTAGTTCTTCTCATTCCTTTCCCTTCCTTCTCTTTCCTCTTTTTCCTCTCCCCTTCCATCTTTTCTTGGTGCAGAATTTTGCCGATTGGATCCGTGAATAGGGGAGGACTGGGGGACCATATGGGTGAGTGAATGATGGCTGATGCCCATGAACAGTATGGTTCGTACAGGGGCGTAGTTCGGGCTTGGAGATGGGGGAGGGGTCAAAACTTCTGACAGATCGTGACCCGGACCGGACTCCTGTATAAGCAATCCATCCACACGAACGCGAGCGCACTATACACACACGCAAACAAACACGCACACACGCTCACGCAGACACACACACATATACACAAATAGAAAGTTACATGATAAATCATGCCGTTAGCTTTCTTCCCAATTTAGTTATTTTCCTTTTCAGTTTTTACTTCAGATTGACAATCTATGAAGGAATCAAGTATACTGAAAGTAGAATGAAAGAAAAAATGCGTTTCATACTGAACAAGATTTTGTATGCTGAACTCGTGTGTTCCTCGCCTTGTAGGTCTTGTATTTGGCGCAGTGCACGATCCTTACCAAAAAGCAAGGCCAGAGATTACAGCCCGCCGTTCAACGATATA
>WURT03011325.1:0-16370 GCA_009936505.3 Holothuria glaberrima | reverse complement strand
ATGGGTGATTTGTTGCAATATATCATATGGCAAGGAATCACTAAGCCTTTTGGCTTTCTGGTTTTTAATTTCTCCGTGGCATGACTGTTCTACAACTTTTATTTTTTTTCATTTTTAGCTGTTTTGATGTACGTATGGGGTGGACTTGGAATCACAGCTGGGTCGCATAGACTTTGGGCTCATCGGACCTACCAAGCCAAATTTCCTCTGCGACTTTTCCTCGCAATTGGACAAACTTCGGCCTTTCAGGTAAAAAAGATTACTTTAACACAATATTAACGAAACCTTCCTTTCAGTAATATCAGTCGGATCCCTCCCCTTCCCGGAAATGGCTGAAAATTATCTTCATAAATAACTGTAGGAAGTTGAGTGTCTCGTATCCGACTTCGCAGTGCCCCTATTTAACCTAGTGTTTTAATGCTTTACTACCAGAACGACATTTACGAATGGTGCCGTGACCACAGGGTTCATCACAAATTTACGGAGACCGACGCTGACCCTCACAACGCATCTCGAGGATTCTTCTTCTCGCACGTCGGTTGGTTGCTTGTTAGGAAACATCCGGATGTTAAGGCCAAGGGAGCTGGGGTTGACGTCGGCGATGTGCTAAAGGATCCGATTGTGTATTTTCAAAATCGGTGAGTAGAGTTAGGTTGTTTAGGTACTGTACCTTGAAAAAGAGGACTCACCAGGCCCATAAGAAAAGATGGGGGTGGGTGGGGGAGGAGAGAGGGGGAGGGGTAGGGCAAGGGGGAGACTTCTGTATAACCGCCCCTTAGACAAGACCTCACTACCTTGACGGGGTTTGCGTTCACAAATTTATTCAAATGGTAAAAATTTTAGTTCTGTTCGAGTAGAAAAGCGACCATCCCTGAAGGTCAACCGGACGATTACGGCCATGCTCTCCCTCAGTTGTGTCAGACACAAACATATATTGCCTTTAAGTGGCCGGCTTATTTTATTGCAAACTCGAATGTATGGGTCTGCTTACAGTTGGGGTAGGGGTGGGGCAATGATTGTGTCATCACAACTTTGCCCCAAAAGAACGTTTTTCCCGAAAAAGGCAAATTTGTTTGGACGACTAGGGCGCTCTAGTCCCCGTCTTGTACCTATATGAAAGCGAATAGTCGTGAATGTGTTCTTAGTTTTCATAGAGAACCTTCACTGTCGTATCCATACTATGGAAACCCAAAAAAGACAACTCATTTAATAAGTCACAATGAGCCATTCTTTGTTACTGGCTGTTGCAGATTAGTGAGATCCAAGCCATGGCAGTGATTATTTTATGGTTTAATTTTGAAGCCAATTTAATTTCTTGAAAATCTGTAACTTTTGTGAAGTGAATGTATTGAAGTTTTACAAACCTACGTACCTTTTACGAAAACTTGGTACCTTTTTTACCTTTTTTACCCAATGTCAAAACAATAGATTAAAAATATTAAAATAATAGAAGCCATTGGTAATCAATGTTATAGACTGTGATCATCAACCTCCTGCCTGCTTAATACTAGATAACTTAAGGTATAAAACGTGATAACTTCGAATCAGTGGAGGAGCAAGGGAATTCGGTCAGAGGGGGGCGAGAATGGCTTGTAGGGGCGCTTTGAAGAAGGTAGATGCCCTATGCAGACCTCCCAGCGGACCCATAAAACCCATAAAATCCAGTAAAAACCCATATTGGCATTTTTGGCCCATATTTCAGAAAAATAACCCATATTACCCATAAAAACCCATATTTGGAAGATTGGTAATGAGTGGTCTCTGGTACTCCTAAATTACTCTCATCAATTGCTCAAAGTAAGCCACATTATCATAACTTTCATTGCCAGTAGAGAAACTTAGGAGATATCAGTGATGAGGACTCTTCATACAGAGTTATGATCAATCTTAAGTTTGATCTGCCATGAAATTGTCATATTGAAATCAAACTTAAGATGGATCTTAATCCTGTATGAAACAGGACCTTGTACTGGTTTTAAGACACCTTTGGCAATTTTATTTATTCTTAAAGAAGTGTTAGTACATAGCTTTGAACATTAATTGCACTTCCAAAACATAGGGCTAGATTTACCAATAATCAAGGCAACCTGTAAATTAGAGGCCATTCAATATGAACCTTAGGGGGAACTCCTAAACTTGTCATAAAACTAAGCATCTCTTTCCCAACTTTCTACTCAGTAAAATAGAAATCCTGCCCTCATTTCTAGCTATCAAATTATCAGTTGTAGATGGCACATGCCATAATTTTATGACCTCTAATCAGGCTTTGTTTACAGGGTGCTCTATATAGCATACTGTATCATCCAAGAGGGCACATCCTGTCACAGTTCAAAATAAATAATCCTTTCCTAAATGATGGGAATTGCTAGAAACATCCTCAGTTCAAAGCTTTGCCGCCAAAGATGGCACCATTTAACATTTACCTCATTTCACATTAAAAACAAAAAATTCTCAAAGGAGAGGGGTTTTAGCCTTCAAAACTACAAAGCATGAACTATACAAATGGGATAAAAATTCCTCAAAATCTTTCAAAGACCACACTTTTTGCATTCTAGTCACCTAACAGTAGCGGAACTTCCTCTAAGGAGAGGGGACATCCCTTGAAACCTTTCCTTCCTTGTGATAGCATTCCCTGCAGTGGATGACAAAGTAAGGACCTGCCCTATGTGGCAACTAATCTAGAAACACCACAACTCTGATGTAAGAATACCTGTCTATGGGGCTTCTCACTTAATGATATAGCCTGTACTGAGTTAAATTACCCAAGGCCAAACAAGTTAAGAAAATAATAGGAGGCTGAACTTGAATCAACATAAAATTTAAAACATACCTTCAAATACAAACCACCGTTGGGGAAGTCTGCACATGAGTTAGATGTTTGTGATGATGGTGGAGCTTCTTTAAAAGTTATCATTGTGAATGATATTGCTGATGAAAATGTGTAATTGTATTCATTATGATTGTAGGACTCAAGAGCCAAGGAAATTATGAGCCTTTGTTCATGTCATATTCTCTAAAGAGAGGACCCCAGGCCTCCTCCCCTTGCAGTAGGTGCACCTTTCTTACTCTTTGGTGAGGGCTCCACACACATTATTAAGTGAGCCCCCATTCTCCGTATCCTGGAATCTTTCACCTACCCCTAAAAACTGTACCAAGGGCATTAATATCAAAATATAACCTTCAAGTTTCTCCGTAAAACAAAAACTGATTGAAAAGGATCTTTCATAGTAACATCAAAAACTTGCCATGGCAACTCTCCGGTAACTTCTAGCTTTCCCCGAGATTAATTTTACAGAGTAAACTTTCAATAATTTATACCTTTTTTGTGGAAGTGTTTCTTATTAAAATATGAGATCTTAAAATCAAAGAATACTTATATACCATTATGAATACTTGGAATTTTGTATCATTTTCTGGAAATGTGGTACAAAGCTTTCGGACAAAAGTGTTTTTGGGTAGTACACAACTATATGTGCCAAGCAATGTTGATATTGTGACATGCAGTTATAGCACTCCACCCCCTGATAATTTTCTTACCACCTTGCATGAATACGGCACCTCATATCTAACGTTAGGGCTATCCAGTAGGATAATCCTGCCCTGCAAGTAAAAGCCATATTGACCATATCTGAACCTTTGAAAACCCATTTTTGTTCATTTTAGACCATTGAAAAAAACCCATATTTGTAAGTTCGGGGTCTGGGAGGCCTTCCTATGTCTTAATACGGTAAAAACAAAAAGGGCGCCGACAGGCGATTTGAGTCCGTCTTCGGGGCCACCTCTCTTGACTATATAGACGCCCCGCCACTGTCTCGAGTTCACCAAGATGCTTATGGCAGGTTCCTCTTTTGAGAATTAAAAATTTATTGCAAAAAAAAGTTGTTGCCAGTGTGTAGACATATTTTCTGTCTGCCTGCCAAATACAGTACTCTCCTCTTCCTTCATGACTGTGAAGTTTTTTTCTAACTCTGAAAAACTAATATGCCGCAACATTCGTATACTTTAATTTTTTTAACTTTTCTTTTTAATTTAGGTACTATGTTCCTTTGATGTTCTTGTGGTGTTTCATAATTCCAACTTTTGTTCCTGTTTACTACTGGCAAGAGACAGCTTGGAATGCTTTCTTTGTGGCTGGTCTGCTTCGGTACTGCCTAATTTTGAATGCTACATGGCTGGTTAATAGCGTTGCACATATTTGGGGCATGCACCCCTACGACGATCACATCAACCCTTCGGAGAACCCACTCGTGTCCAGCCTGGCACTTGGCGAAGGATGGCACAACTACCATCATGTATTCCCAAGCGACTACCGTTCTGGGGAATATGGATGGAAGGTTAACATGACCACTATATTCATAGATTTCATGGCGGCCATCGGTCAAGCTTACGATAGAAAAACTATTCCCACTGAAATAGTACTGAAACGTGCTAAAAGAACAGGCGACGGCAGCCGATTTGATTGAATTTATTGTACAAATCTAGGGTGAAGTAACAATCGAAGGAAGAACGCCCTTAACTTGTATGCACTCGACGTATTAATATTGTGCAAAATGGTGGGCTGTTTACTTATATTGTTTGTCATAAACTGGTCTTGCGGACGACATTTGCACCACGCTTATATTGATTTTTTAATCATGCCCCACATATGTAGGCACCATTAACAGTGGCGGCTGCAGTGGGATATGAGGATTTCCCCAATAAAACTTTTTCTTCCCCCTTTTCCCAGTCATTTCTCAAGCATAAAAATATGCGGATGACATGAAATGCTATTGTGCCGATAGTTTCTCCCTTGTGTCCCGCTCTTGTGTTTACGCTAAGCCCGACGACCTACAGAACTGTTAAACTGAAATTAAGAATTGAAAGTCACAGTCAGTGAATAAGACCACCAAGAAGCCAAATTTACTTGTCCAAGACAGTTTAATTTAATCCTACAAACCAAGTTTTCTTCTAGCTCCTCCTCCATATATCTTCATCAGTCCCTTCTAAGATACAGTATTTTTTCTGCGACAAATTATTAGTATAGGACTTCATTATGACTAACACTGATTTAAAGGGACGATCGTATTTTTTGCGAGGAAAACGAACTGCAATATTTTTTATGAAAATTTACATTTTCTTTCTTTTATTAGGCCTACTTAAAATGCTATTAAAATTAGATCCACGATCAGAGTTATTTTACGGCCTTTCGGCAATTTTGCATTACAATAACTTTTAAATGTATACAGGTATAGCTTGTAATAAGGCGAGGGCGTTCCCTCGAAATCTCGAATTCAATTGCTTGGACGCCTGTCACTTTGAAAGACGTTTATAAAATTTGTAAAGTTTCACATGCTTTTTTTTTAAGTTTTTTAGTTCTAAAGCTGTGTTTGGCTCACCCAGAGTACCATAAGACGAAGTAGTAGTGGATGGTGGGGAATCTGTTTTGAGGTAGGAGGAAGAGTTGCTTACAACTTTCGATAATGGTATTTTAAACGATCCACGGTAGTGGCGTAGGCTTGTACCTTGACTGTTTCTCAGATGTTGAGACCTATTAATCTGTTTCGCACATGGACCGCGTGTTTGGTCTAGTGGTTAGGGCGTCCGCCTCTCACGCGGGAGGCCCGGGTTCGATTCCCAGGTCGAGTCATACCAAAGACTTTAAAAATGGAACCTTCTGCCTTTGTGCGTGATGCTCCGCATAAGCAATGGAGTAAGGGAAAACAAGCCAGCGAGCCACAAGTGGAAAAAGGCCGTGGCCGGCTCGACTTGAACCAATTGGTTGGAAACTGGGCCGTTAAACCCCATCTAACTAACTGTTTCGCACATGCGTATCTTAAGTTTGGATAGCGACTTTTGACTTGTTGCACATTTGAAATAAATATGTCAAAAAAAAAAACAAACAAAAAAAAAAAACAAAAAAAAACCGTAATTGGTCACGTGAGACGTCATGTTAAATGACAATTGACTAGTACATATTTCTACATTTGCTTAATTCTTGCACTTGTGACTGCCCAAGTAATGTGTGACTTTATCACTAGACATTTTCTTGGCGATAAGTTCGTTCTTTTCTGGTGTACCACCTTGAATGTGATTTACATATTGTTCGTGTGTGTCTATATGGGTATTTAGGCCTGTGAGTATTCATAAAGTGGTTGGAAAGTCTTCACGATGGTGTTTAAACTGACGTTCATTTGAGAAGTTCCTGAGTTCATCGACCTTAGCTCGTCGCGTTTCCTCGAACTAATTGTCAGTTCCTTTGCCGTAATCCCTTTGAAGGGGAAAGGCTCGTGACAAATAAGTTTTTTGAGAAAATTTTAACAGTTTTTGTCGGAAAGTTTGTGCATCGTCATATGTGTATTTTATTTAGCTTTATTGGTACTTGAAGAGTCCTGCACTTTTCTATACGGATAAAGGGTAACTATGAGAAGTAGACCGGAGGTACTGCTTTCAGAGTCCGTCAAGGATAAGGCGGAGAGGCAAAGAAGGAGCTGGGGAAGTTATCGATTACGTTAATTTAAACAGTTAATGTCATGAAGATGGAATAACTGGCTTATTGTGAAGAGGTCTCACTCTTCGTTGGGAGAGTTCACATGGATGCTTGTAAAATTAATTTACTTTAAGACACATGATTGCTCAGATTTAAGGTATATGGCTTATTGTCATATTTTTCTCTACTTCAGATATTATTGAAATATAATTCGGTCAAACTTTGAGCTGACATATTATCAACTGCATGTTAACGCTGTTTGTGTAATGTTTAAGATACCCACTTGTGGGAGAATAAAATAATTGAAAATGCAATGAAACCTTTGCTCATCCTTTTTTGTTTCGATGAAAAGAGAAACCTATGCATACGTGTTGGCGTGTGTGTACGTGTGTGCGTGTGGTTTTGTTTTTAAGGTAAGACTGAGGACCTAAACAATGGATTTCTAGGTCCTCGGAAGTGAATTCAACAGACCTCGGAAGTTTAACAATGGACAGTCTATTGTTAAAGTTAGGGATAAGGAAACAAGCACAGTGGAGATAACAATGAGGTCCTCGGCAAGTGTGTAAGGTACGTGTGTGTATGTGTGAATGTGATTGTGACACTTTGCTCGTTGACACGATATCTCAAGAAGAGAATCAGACAGATCTCCACTTCGTAAATAGATGCCTATTTTGAGAGGAAGAGGACTCATGCTCACCGGGCTCAAACTCTGAAAACCTTGTTTATACGATACCTCAAAGCCTGTATAGGCCTACATTTGCTATGTGGAGGCAATATGGTGAGAAAAAGTATTCTATTGTTTTTAGTGGAGGTAAAAGGTCACCTGGGGTTACCGGGAGTCGATATCTGAAAACAAAACCTGTTGACACGGTAACTCGAGATAGGAAGCTTGGATAGATTTCATACTTGGTCCGTGGATGCCTTAGGGTGAGAGGGAGAACCCTATCGTTTGTGGTAGGGACCAAAGGTCATTTTGGGTAACGGGTCAAACTCTGAGAACCTTGTTAACACGATTTCTCAAGGTATGGAGCTTGAATAGATTTCATACTTGGTTTATGGATGCCTTTTGGCGAGAGATAGAACCCAATTGCTTGTGGTGGAGGTCAAAGGTCATGTGGGCTCACTGAAATTCAAACTCTGAATACCTCGTTAACACGATATCACACGGCAGGAAGCTTGGATAAATTTTATACTTATTATGTGGATGCCTTATGGTCAGAGGTAGAACCCTATTGGTTTGGGTGGGGGTCAAAAGTCATCTGGGGTCACTGGGAGTCGAACTTTTAAAACCTTGTTTAACACGTTATCTCAAGTTAGGAAACTTTAGATAGATTTTCACACATAGTATGTGGATGTGTCATTCTGAAAGAAAGAACCCTTTTGTTTAGTTTATGGTGGAGGTCAAAGGACAACTTTTGTCACCAGGGTCAAACTCTGAAAACCTTGTACGTAAAGATGTCTCAACTAAGGAAGCTTTGATAGATTTTATACTTAGTGTGAGGATACCTTATGGTGAGAGGAAAAGGCTTTATTTTTGGTGGAGGTTAAGGATTTTCTGGGTTCACTGGTCTATCAAACTCTGAAAACCTTGTTATCACTTTTGTCTCAAGTTAGGAAACTTTAGTTTTCATACTTCACGTGGTGATGCAATCCAGTAGAAAACCAATATATTCTTTGACAGATGCCAGAAGTCAGCTGAAATCACCAGGGGTCAAAAAGCGAAAATTCTCCAAGGTCTAATATGAACACAAAACTGTGTCTTTCAAGCACATTAAGATTATACCAGTGAATGAAAGAAACGAAACACCTTAGGAATATTTTTGGATTAAATATGCATGTTCTTATCGAAACTACAATGCATTTTTGCATTCTGGTTCTAGTACATTTTGCTGTAGAAATAGATGAAGAGAATGACGTCATCTGAAGGGACTCTGGAACCCGCTTGATGTGAGTTTTATTTCGCGCTCACCGTGCACGCTACTTGCGCACATTTTGGCCCCCACATAATTATAAAGATCTTCCGCCGTCACTGCCCTGTCGACGTCTGGCCATTCATTTGCCCCTGTTGCATAATCCTGGATACGCCATTAAACGTTATATATTCGAGAACTTGTAAAGTTAAAATAAGAACCACTTTCCATATTTTACAGAATGGTACCGTAATTTGGTTAGTTTCTGGACTCTTCTTCTACACACCACTACTCTTATAAGTTGCGTAAACGTGTTAAAGACTACACTTAAATTTCGTTTTAAGGTAGCAAATAACAACCTGACAACCCCCAACGGTTCCTTGAAGGTTTGGACGACTTGTTAATTATAATCCTTGGCTATGTGGCTGTGACACTTTATTTATGCACGGATAGGTTAGAAAACAACGTTTTTAAAGTATGCAGTAAAATTCCATTCTGCAGCGACATTTTCTAAAGAAGATTTGAAGGAATTTTGCCCTCACCTGCTTTCTGTAATGTTAAAGCAACTGAACTTGAGTGACCTTTCATTTTGGCCCTATAGATATTCCTGCAAATAAGTTAGCAGCTACTACTAAGTTTGCATTTCTTCTATCTTTGGAAAACGATTCTTCTGCACGTCATCGTGGTATGCTCAATATTTGCATTTTTTGTGCTCAAGATAATTCAGAGGTATGTTTATGATGCAGAGTTCACGTATTGTAGTATTGAACTGAAAATGTTTCGGTATTCGGGTACTTCTTTTGCAAGTTCTCGAACTCATCAGTCGGTAATCGTACTTGAATTCACTGAAACTGAAACAGTCGTACTCATACTCGATTTTTAGTAGGTCCAACCTGTACTCGCCTCTGGACGAGTACTTATGAAGTACCAGTAAATTAACTTCCTGTAAAAATAGTCGAGTAACACTGACAATTAGTCAATACATTGAGCGGTATTCTCCTTTACCCTATGGCATTTCAAATTATTGTTGCTCAGATAGTACTGGTGTCGCTATAGGCCTATATGTCTTGATTTTTGTGGTTACGCAGCTGAAGTATGTATCTAGGGAGAGCTGTGGTAACAATTAGCAATACAAAGCTCAGAAGTACAGGCCTACGCAATATCTTGCCTTAGCCTTGCTCAAGACCGTAGTATTAGTTGTACACAGTACCACGTTCATTGGGAACTACTGTGAAGACGCCGTCTTCATGGTCATATTTTTGTCCGATCGACGAAATACTCGAGTACCTACAGTCTAGTTGACAAAGGCCCTGATTTTGTGGTAAGCTTGTAGGAAGTGAAAATATTGTCTTGACCAAGACTATCCTGCCCCTACCGCATTGCGCGAATCGGAATAAGTAGCTTGAACATAATATTGCTGTGTGAGGAAGTTAGTGATTAAGAGTTTCTTCACTACAGCCTAAATTATTTCTATTATACTCGAACAAACTTCGTAACTGTGTTAAAGATTATAAAGTCAGACGTTCCTTTCCTTTATAAAGTAGACTTATTTTCTCAACGTTTGGGATAGTTAGTTAGATGTGGTTTAACGGCACAGTTTCCAACCAATTGGTTCAAGTCGAGCCGGCCACTGCCTTTTTTTCCAGTTGTGGCTCACTGGCTTGTTTTCCCTTACTCCATTGCTTATGCGGAGCATCCCGCACAACGGCAGAAGGTTCCATTTTTAAAGTCTTTGGTATGACTCGACCTGGGAATCGAACCCGGGCCTCCCGCGTGAAAGGCGGACCACTAGACTAAAAACGCGGTCTAACTAACTAACTCAACTTTTGGGGATAAATAGTCTTGGTCAAGGCGTCAGTAAAATTTTATTTTTCACACGTTCTATTATAAATGAGAGCGTTTGTCCAGTGGCGAACCCAACATTTCTCTCAAGGTGGGGGGGGGATGCAGTATGTTGTGTGGCCTGGGGAGGGGTGTCCCCCTCCCCCTTGAAAATTTTTGAAGAAATAGGTGTTCTTACATGTAATCTGATGCCACATATGCTACCTTTTAAAGTAAAATTTGTGTTAAAAATTTACGTATTTTTAAGAACTAAAAAACAAAAAATTGGCACCAGTGAGAGGGCCCATGGCTCAATGTCCCCCTGTGTACGCCACTGCGCTTGTCAACTAAACTGTACATGGCACTAGACAGCAGAGTATTTGGTCCGTAACCATTGAAGATGATAGAGGGCTGTAGTTACGGTGCTTTGCAATGAACGCTGTACGCTTGTACTGTGTACAACTAGTAATAGGGTCTTGAGCAAAACTAGGGATAAAATTGCCATCGACTACTGGTTTTTTCTCCCTTCGGGTTCCTTCGGGTTCTTTCGGGTCACTATGCCAGCGTAAAGTGATGAATACTCCAAGGTGAAAAAGTCATTTAATAAAACAAATATTCAGAGGGAATTTCAAAACATTCATGTGTAAACCAGCTGTCTGTCAAACTTCTTGATTGTCATCGTATATTTAAAACAAATTAGAATGGGAATAACATCATCTCACAAATTAAAAGGGCAGGTCTATTCATGAAACTTCATCTTTCTGTGCCAGACAACTGACCCTACGGTCACACAGGCAGGGTGGCGCATAGGATTACCCAGACAGGGGAAGTGTCCCCACGTGGGGGGTACAGCCATCCGAATCCCCAACAATTCCGATGTCAAAAAAAGGCGGGGTGGGAGAGATGGGGATTTAAAGAAAACCTTCACTTACTGGATAAAAAAACGAGCAGGGTATTCATCAGGATCACGAGGTTGGCATCACATTGCCCTCTTAAAACGGCATCTGAGTGGCCCCGTCATCTTGATCACGTGTTTATTTTCAAATGCCAGTTCTCTACGTTTTAAATGTGTGCAAAATCGGAAGTTCGCCCTTTATAACGATATTCACATTATCTTGATCATATGTGATTGTCACTCATATGTAAATATGACTGTGACCTTGGTAACGAGAAACCGCAGAAGGTCATTGTGGGTTTCTCGTCTTATAGATGGCTAGTCATGGTCACCCTGACGTCCAGTGCATACTTGGCCTTTTCATACCCCTCGACGTCAGGGAGCAGATAGTACTGATTTTCACTTCAAGTGAAGGTGGAGCTTCGAGTCTCAATATGCATATTTATGAGAAGCTTTATTGCAATTGGTCCCCTTTAAAGTTTAACCAATAACACTGACAGCGTACAAGGTTTGAGCCGTATAGTGAATAGTTAGTCAAGTTTCGCTGTAACAAACAAATCCCGAACATTTTCAATATTTATCCACTATGACGTAGGCGTGAGGCTTTCAGACAGGTATGGAGCAAATGCTACCATCCTTTCATGTGCTAGACTTCTCGGTAAGGATTGGTTTGAACGAAAAAGGTAGCCCAAATTGTTTTGTTAACAAGAGAAGTTGTTTTCCATCCACGTTTTCCATTGGCTTCGAATTCGCAACTAAATGGATATTCATATCAAATGAACGTTCTTTTCCTTGATTGGCGAACCAACATATTTTGGTTCGTGAAACTACTTTTGTCGCTATCTGCTACCTGACGTCGAAGGGTATAAAAAAGCCGAATGAAGCATGCCCTCGAGGTCAGGGTGACCCTGACTGAAAGATGGCCTGCTCGTTAACGCATGGTAAGTAGCTTTCCACACATGGCCAACTTGAAATGTTTGACGAGGTATTTCATATGACATTAATCTTCAAGTTAAAAGATGAGGAGGGACTTAATAATTGAATAGTTCAATCAACTTTAGTGCCATTAGCCTACACCGTATATTTTTGAATATTTGAGGGTTCTTAGATGTAATTTTGGCGAAAAATTTAATTGTCCAAACTTTAAAAATGATTACTGCAAATTTCTGACGTTTTTTACTTGCTAACAGAGGGAACAAATAACTGGTTTTCGTCCTTCGAATTGTGGCCGGAAGCATGCCTCCGCATCACCATATTTTTGATTAGGAGCTTTAGCCCCCACCACCACCCACCCCACCCTTGCTTCCTACCCCTGTGACAGGTAATAAATAGCATGTCATCATGGATGGTGCACAGTAATTATTTAGCTTAACCGTTCAAGGGACTACCGTTTGTTTAATACGCCCTCTGTAGGCCGCTTCGTAACGACTGATGAGAAGCAATAAGGAGTGCGTTTTAGTCGACTGTTAGAAGGCGTGGCCTAGTTCTAACAGAACTAACAACCAGTTGAGGCTGTTAGTTCTGTTAGATGATTACCATAGCGAATGCGTCATTCGGGTGACGTCACAATAGACCTATCAATCAAAAACTAACACTAACAGTTGACAAAAACGCATCCATAATTAAGCCGCAATACAAATAAACGACCGACAGAGGGCGTATTAAACAAACGGAAAATATGGTGAGCTGTACTGTACTATAGTACAGGAATTTTATAGAGGTCCCCACGGTGGCACTCACGAGAGACTTGGCCAAGTCTAGCAGCAGTTTATTAATTTTCAAAAGCATTACTGTGGAATATTATTCTTACTTTCTTTCAGAATTTGTTCCATATGCAGTGAATAAGCACTTAACTTGTTGTATCAATTATGTTTACTGTGTAAATATGTTTTACCTTGGAATGGTTTTGCATAGTCTATTGTTACTATCCTCCACCCTAGTCGCCTCGCTGACCACGTCCGTGCGATTGTAGCTTTTTAATGGTTCACTTGCGTTAATGGATGCCGCCCCCTTTAGGCTAGGGAAGATTGTCGCGCCCCGGTCGAAGTAATTCTAGCTCCATCGCCTCAGACTCGGGTATAGCCGGGGCGGGGGATTAAATGTACTCTTGTCTTAAAGGCATTCTCAGTGGTATTACATACACTGTAAAACCCAATTTGTTGGGATAACTTATGAGACTTGCTGCATGGACCTTTTGAAGTTCAGTCAACTGACTTTCTCTTCATTATTAAGAGAAACTCAGTTGACTGAACTTTCAAAGGTCTATGCAGCAAGTTACCCCAAGTCTCATAAGTTATCCCAACAAATTGGGTTTTACAGTGTAAGGGTTCTATGTGAATCAGGAAAAAATCTAGTCCAAGTCCTCTTAACCTTGTGGCAATAGGCCTACTCCCTTTCTTACTCTAGATATAAACTATACCATTATGTAGGAAAAGTACATTTGTTTAAAACTTTGTATATTTCACGTGCATGCTTCATCCTATTGCGATAGCCTAGGGTTTTCACCTGCTAAATTAGAAACGTTTTCTCTACATAAAAATCATTGAATTTAGTCCGTGGAAAATCCCATTAATGCATCATAGCTCATAGCATATTTTCTCCTAAATACTTTCCCTGGAACTTATTTTCCCCTCTACCCCTTTCAGTACCTTGTGTGGTTACAGGTCAGCATCTCCTGGTTACGTGTGGTTAATTAACGCACAAATGGACACAACTGTACCCATCTATTCAGCTTCATGGTTTTGGAGCGCTTCAACTGTCCTAGCGCTCTCATACATCCTCTGTGATAATATCACCATATTCTACCGCTAGAGATCGCACGAACTACCTCTGGAGGATCCATCTCAGCCCCTCCCATTGAGAACAGTCCCGTACACTTATGTTGATGGAAAGGTATTTTATGTTTAGATGGTTGTGTTAGATGGGGTTTAACGACACACCAACACGTATGTGTAATATAGTGTCAGCTGGAATAAAGGGACAAAAATGAACTTAAAAAAAGTAAAGACGGGGTAAAATTCAACTACAAATTCTAGGCAAATGCAAATGCGGGAGTCATGTCAAAAATTCTTATATAAGGTCACTTTCTTTGAGAAAGCCCAAAATGAGAGAAGGGTCCGTGTGATCAAATAACGTCTTCAGGTTTGGCACAGTGTAGTTCTTCTGACGAATATGAGAGTATTCATAACAGTCCAGTCAACGAGAATGTGACTGACGGTGACAGCACAATCACAGGGAACACAGTACGGTCTCTCTTCCCCGTGGAGTAAATATGCATGGGTAAGGTAAGTGTGGCCGATGCGAGCCCTAGTGAGGACTAACTCATTTCGCCGCTTACTGGGGGCTGCATTACCCACAGTTCCGACCGTTGGTTTTATTTGGTATAATTTGTTCTCGGGGAAGGAATCCCGCAGTTCTTGCCATTTCGATTTTACAAAGCAATTGATCTTAGGACGGTAATCAGTGTGGGGTAAATAGAGGTTGGTGACGTCCATCTGCAGGGCTTCTTTGGCAAGTGTGTCGACCTTTTCATTTCCGTGTATGCCCATTTCCGCGTGGCTCGGGACCCACGATAGCACAACTGATTTCTGTAGTCTCACCAAATTTGAGTAAGCTTCATGAAGAGCTGTAACAGAGGGATGTTTTTGCTCATGGCCTTTAAGTGCTAAAAGGCTGGATAGAGAGTCTGTAAAAACAATGAACTGGTGATTATAAGAGCTTTCGATTAAATCAAATGCCATCTTAAGTGCCTGGAGTTCGGCAGTAAATATTGATACATCATCTGGTACTCTGATTTGAGAAAGTGCATCCCGGCCTGTCGCCGCGGCTGCGACCCTGTTCATGGTCTTCAATGGAGCCGTCAGTATAGATGGCATGATAGCTACTGTACTTATGCCAGTATGTCTCAGCCCATTAAAGTTGGCCAGATGGTTGTGTTAATGATTGATAGAATGTCCTGGTAAGGATGAAAATATAGTCCGAAGTTTTCTACGTTCCGTGATAAGTTCACGTAAGGTTTCTATGAAAACTCGTTTGAAAATGGCGACAATAAAACGTGGAATTACTGAGAGAAGGATTAATAAACAATTTCGAGACTCAGGCTATCAATTGCTTCTCCGTCTATTACTAAACGATAACCAGTATTTAAATTCTTGTACAGAGAGGAGACGGTGCTTGTTAAATCAAGTTCTTCATCATGAGGTTTTTACTAACCTTGATTTTTGTACTTGGATTGTCCATGTCAAATATTATAGCAGCAGCATCGGTAAGTACAGAAATGAAGTCTTCTTCTGTTTCATTTTAACATTTTATTCACGTTCGAAACGAATTTTTAATATTGCTTATCGTTCTCTGGAAAGCCTGTTTTCATTGTCGTTCAATGACCAGATAATCGTTATTTGTAGTATTTATGTATGGCTGTACCTAATGAACAGTTTTAGCAAGCATTTTTAACTCAAGTTCGCTTTGAAAGTTCAGGCTCCTACAGCGAAAGCAATCGCACACCATCCAGATATTGTTACAAATTAATAGCAAGTAGCTTTAAGATTTCTGTTTAATTTCCTTACAATTATTTACCTCTGAAAGTGATATCCTAGAGCAAATTGTCAGGAACGATGGAAAAAAGAATGAAAAGGATTTTCTATTGTCTCGTAAAGATACTATGCAAATCAAAATCTCAACAATTTGCATTTTCCACTCTTTTTCGAAGTAATGTCAAAATTAGTATAACAACTCTTTTGTAGTGTTTAGGTTTAGTAAACGAGGAACGCAATTTCGGACAACAATGTGCATATCGGAGCATACCGCTGAAAGGGTGAAGCCCTACCATAACGGTACAGAAGCTTGCTAAATTATCAAGATCAAGATAATAAAAGGGAAGTACTGAGAGAAGCAGCGTCTCCCGATACTGATCCTGATTTGATCCATAAACATGATGTAAATTACTTTGAAGAAGGGCGAATTCCACACAAAGCTGTTTTTGGAGAGTCCAACGACCATGGTGATCCTAAGTGTTGGTGATATTTGAGGCTCGTTTACATCTTTTTTGAACATTTGTGTATTCCTTGGCAACAGCTTCTTCAAAAGACCAACCTAACCTCCCATCCTAACACTATACACTTCGTCCAACCGTAAGAGTTTTTAGGGCTTTACACGTCTCAGTGTTAGCCCAGTCTCAGGCTGGCCTCTCCTCTGGTAATCCTGTGACGTCGAAGCCTGGTAACAAAGGCACCACTTCGAAGTAAAGTGGAATTCCACGAACTGGTCACGCTCCGTCAAA